>JAMPIV010010916.1:0-271277 GCA_024509875.1 Oreohelix idahoensis
GCCACTTATATTGTGTGGTTTAAAACCACTTGGAAAGTGTGTGGCGTCGTCCACTTATTAATTGTGTGGCTGGGAAGCCATTGAGCAGTGTATTTCTTGAATCAAACGTAAGTCGTCGTATGAATAACGCAGTTTGCATAATTATGGCAGATTAGCCTGGCGTGGTATGCCAAAGGAACATTATGGTACTAGCAATAGTGTAAGCCTAGTATAGATGGATATTGTACAGCTAGCGGCAAGCGTAAGCCTAGTGTAACGGATATTAGACGACTAGCAGTAGACGTAAGCCTAGCGTATATAAGTGTATTGCAAAAACTAGCAGGATAGTTAAGTCTAGTGCAAAAGGCTATTGTATAAACTAGCGAGGGAGTAAGTCTAGTTAGCCTCTGAATTTATGCCAAAGGACATTGGCCGTGAAAAGGAACTGCCCTCTAACCAGAACTCTAGGCAGAGATTGTGATCATGTGTTAATGAAATAATGAGAACTCTTACAGATCGTACATGAATGTGATGTGACTTTTGTTCCCATGTAGTTGGTGTCTGCTCATGGAATGAAATTACTAATTAAATATTTTGAGTCGTCAAAATCACAGTCTTATCAACTGTCGTATTCGGAGTTGAGTTAAATGCTGTTAATATTCAACTGATCATGACCAGTGATGATTAATGTCTTAACACGCTGCATCTCACACTGCCAATATAATCAATAAGACAAGAGACTAATACAGGTCAGTCAAGGGTCGAATATTTAATATGAAACATGTTCAGCAGATAATGCATCACAAGGGTTAAAGCAGACATTATCGATACCAACGAACAGTATTACGGAATCCTACAAAAGTGATAAGAACCCGAAGGACTTCGACTCTATAAACTGAATACGCATATAATAACTTGGTCATCCTCAAATACTAGAAGTCGAGAACAGCCGCGCCCGTAACATACTGGTGTCAGAAAGTGTCTGGATTTCGTGAATACTGGATCCCCCCTTCAAGTATCGAAGAAAGCTAAAATGATGATGAACATTTTAAGGCAAAATCATTCATTCAAGGCAAACTGGCAACTGAAGTGCGCATGTCAGAAAGTGACGTCACTATATTGATGCCGTCACCTTAAGCAGACAACTTTGCCTGAGAGAATCCGAATTTTTCTTCCACCACAAGAGACTGATTCACGCAGATAGAACGGTAATCTTCCACTCGAGAACCTGAACCAGTGGAGAATGTATCTCTTCATCAAAACCATCTGAGGCTGCGACGCAGATCGATTGAAGAAAGTACGTTCGAAGACCGAAGCAATACTTTCAAACGGTTCCCTACTGCGAAGGTCAAGGTTTACCATCAATGGACTTCAGCTGTTGAAGACACTTGCGTGGAATAGGATTACAATTACATGCACTCATGTATTTCTCAGAGGGACAGCTAAACAGATAAGTTCTTGATTGTGCTTAGGCGCTTGAACATTATCATACTGTCCTTGAATTAGCTTTGGTCTACAGTTCATCATCACTTTGCTTACTTTTCTACTCATCATCTGTGTTCCCCATTCATGTTTATTCGTATATTTGTATATTCGTCGTGTTTAATATTGACTTGAATTTTCCCCAGGAAAACATCAGTGAATGTTAACTTCTATTAGATTTGCATGCTTATATTCGCTGACTGAGGATCTGACTGATTATATTTTTTCTTTTGAGTCAGGATATAAATGTTTCTTCAGTTCTCAATATAACCATATTTTGTGTACTTAGCAGTTTCGTCAAGTAAATTACGTCCTCTTTATTTACGTAATCTCATTTCAGTACTATTGACAATTGTTTTCGTGTGTGATCTAAAACTTCTTTGTCTACACATTCGTTTAAGACGACTTGTCTTGATATATTTTTGTGATGTAAATTCTTTTCTTTCTTTTACTGATTACTGAGTATAAGTCTCCCTTATTTACTTTTTAAGTGTAAATTGGTGTCGTATAACTGAAAAATCATTTCATGGTAACTCATTTGATTGTTTTCACTGTCTTTGTCACATGTTCTTGGAACTTGTTTGTTATTGATTAATATATTCATGTACATATTATAGTGAGTTCTATAGTCCTGGTGTATATTATAGACTACCGAAGGTACTCAGAAACCTATTACCATGTCTACACTACAGGAATTCATTGATATTGGAAAAAGTTATGGGAAATCAGGAGCGGAACTACAAAGTTTTGCAGATACGAAATATGATGAATATTTATCGCGTCTGGAAAGAATGGAACAGCGCGAAACGACTAAACGAGCTGATGAGCTTAGGAGGTTTGAATTAACCCAAGAGAGGGAATTGAAGGAAAAAGAAATATCCATGAAATTGGAATTAGAACGATTGACTATAGCTCAACGTGATAAAGAATTAGCTCAACAAGAAAAAGACAGAGAATTCGAGAAGGATAAAATGGCTCAACATGATAAAGAATTAGCTCAACAAGAGAAAGACAGAGAGCAGAAAGATAAAGAAATGGAATTGAGAAGAATGGAACTTATGCAACTGGATCAAGCCCATAGAAATGCCATGGAAATGGAAGCATTAAAACTTCATGCAGAAAAAGAAAAAGCTTTAGAATTAGCTAAAGTGCAGTCTGAACAGACTAAGACTGCGGCTGGTACAAATATTTTCTATCCTAAGCTAAAAATGCCACATTTTGACCAAACTCGCGATTGTGTTGACTCTTTCTTATCTAGATTCATCATCAAGGTCACAGCTCTGAACATACCCAAGGAAAGATGGAGCAGTCTTTTACTTGATTTTTTGACTGGTGACTCACTTAAATGTTTCATGAGTCTTGATGAAAAGAGCAGAAACGATTTCGATGTCGTAAAAGAGGTATTACTAAGACGTTTCCAGTTAACTGAGTCTGGATTCAGAGATCGTTTTCATGCGGCTAAGCCAAGCAAGGATGCAGATTTTGGTGAATTCATTGCATCTATTAAACATTTCCTTAGCAGATGGATTGATCTATCTGGTATAATAAAACATATGAAGGTGTTATAGATCTCATGCTGCGAGATAAAGTTTTATCCGCATGCAGCACTGAATTAGAAGCATTTTTACAGGAAAGACATCCTAATTCTATCGATGAGTATGAAAAACTCGGAAGACAGTATCAGACCGCACATCAGAATAAAGATCTTCATAGATCGACTATTCGAGATCCTATGCCTGTGTGCGCGGCACACCATGATCAGAGACCTCGATCGAAGAGCTTTGATGGACGTTGTCGTTCAGATTATTATCAATCCGACAGAGGTTTTTATAACTTCCGTCGTCATCGCTCTCCTTCGAATTCATATCGACGAGGTTATAGAGGATATTCACCTCATGATCGTGGGTATCACAGAGGCAGGGATTATGATGGTTCACATCAGAAAGGATACTATAAACAGAGATCATCTTATGGTAGAGATGCCAGGAAGGATGACTCTACTGATTTTTATTATAGCAATAAAAAGTCAGTCAATAATAACAAAGGTAATGCCAGATCTCCGTCGAGAGACAAAAATAAACATAGACATGCAAATAATTGCAGTGTCAAAAGGAGAAAGGTAATGATGATAATGATCATGCGAACGCATGTATGGTAATGAATGATACATGTTATGAGTGTCAGTCGAAAAACAGATTAAAGTCTACAATTACACTTGATTGTGGTCATTGTATGCCTACAATGTCGGCATGTGTAAATGTCGGTTATCTTACATTTCATCCCGGAATATTGGATGGTAAGGTAGTGAGAGTTTTGCGTGACACTGGGTCCTCAACGATAGGCATAAAGCACTCGCTTATCGAGCCTTCTGCTTTTACAGGCAAATCAGTTAAGTGTGTCACATTTGGTGGGAATATAGAAACTTTCCCTGTGGCACGAGTATACATTGATACTCCTTTTTACACAGGCACTGTCTATGCCTGCGGCTTGAGAGCACCCATACTGAAATTATAATAGGAAACATACCAGGAGTTAAAGATTGCACTCCTGAGGAGATTGCAATGTGGGTTGAATCTCACCCACAGGTGGCAAATGCTGTTGTAACGAGAGCACAACAGTTAGCTACGGACATGGCTACACCACCTCTTCCTATAATAGATACAATTATGTCTCAAGTTGGCACTGTTACACCTTCTGTTTTTGCAGAAAAACAGAAGAGTGACCCAACATTACAAGGATTGTTTAGCCGAGCAGAACAAAAAAACTATTAAATACACAGGAGGGGCTAAACAATGGTTCAAGATAAAGAAATCAATACTCACTAGATATTATGATGATGGCAAAACAATTATACATCAAGTGGTAGTTCCTAAGGAATACAGACCATTGGTCCTACAAACAGGTCATGACTCCCCTATGGCAGGTCATATGGGGATCAAAAGAACATTGTTTCGTGTTACGTCACAATTTTATTGGCCTGGGGTTAATAAAGATACAAAGTTATACTGCAAATCATGTACAACATGCCAAGGTATAGCACGTAAGGGCAGGTTCCATACGGCACCCTTACAGATTACAGACGTGCCTGAAAGACCTTTCAAAAAGATTGCAGTAGATATAGTGGGTCCGTTATCAATTGTTTCAAATAATGGATTTCGTTATATTTTAACTTGCGTAGATCTTTGCACGCGTTGGCCAGAAGCCATACCGTTGAAAACCATCACAACTGCATCTGTGTCTGATGCATTATTTTCGATATTTTGTCGAATCGGTTTTCCGGAGGACATTTTGTCAGATCAAGGATCACAATTTACGTCCAACATTATGAGGGATTTAGAATCCATGTTATCTGTTCACCACTCGTTTTGTAGTGCGTATAGGCCCCAATCAAACGGTGTATGCGAGCGCTACAATAGCACTCTAAAACAGATGTTATCTAAGATAACTGAAGAATGCCCTCGTGAATGGGACCGGCTTCTTCCGGCGGCCCTGTTCGCTTTTAGTGAAGTGCCTCACGAAAGCACAGGGTGGTCTCCGTTCGAATTGGTTTATGGTTCGAATCCTCGCGGACCAATGATGATACTCAAGGATTTGTTGATTGGAGCATCAATTGATACAGCCACTCGAAACAGCTACGAGTTAGTTATTGATCTCCGACAACGAATCATCGATGCGTGCACTTATGCATCCCAGAGTATAAAATCAGCCACTCAACGATCAAGATTATTACATAATCAAAAGAGAATATTAAGATCCTTCAAACCAGGGGAAAAAGTTTGGTTGTTGCTACCTCATAACGATAACAAATTACTGATATCATGGCAAGGTCCATTTGATGTTATCAAACAAGTCACAGATGTTGACTACTCGGTGAACGTTAGAGGGAAAATTAAAACCTTCCATGTCAACATGCTAAAATTAGCAGTTGAAAGACCACAGGAATTAATTCCTGTCATTAACTCTATTGATGATTCTTCACATCATACTGCTTCTTTTGCAGTTGTTCATGAAGAAGATACCATTTCGTCTATCCCTTTACAATTCCAATTACCTTCTTTGCAATCATCGGAATCTTGGAAAGACGTGACTATTTCTTCTTCACTATCTTCTTCACAACAAGATCAAGTTCGGGATATTCTTATTTCTTTCAATGATGTTCTCACCGACCTTCCAGGTCAGACATCGCTTATATCCCATGATATTACTCTTACTGATTATAAACCTATCAAACTTAGACCCTATCCTATATCTTTACACCACAAAGATAGGGTAGAGAAAGAGTTAAAAGAGATGATACGTTTAGGTGTGATATCTCCTTCGGAATCACCATATGCATTCCCAATGGTGATTGTTAAAAAGAAGGATGATTCTTTACGTATTTGTATTGATTTTAGGCGATTGAACAAAATTACAATCACAGACGGTGAGCCTATGCCTCTTTTAGATGATCTTTTGTCAGAATTATCTAATGCTACTTTCTTTAGCAAACTAGATCTCTCTAAAGGCTACTGGCAAATTCCTCTTGCCGAAAATGCCAAACCTTACACAGCTTTCACAACTCCGTTTGGGCTCTACCAATGGAATTATATGTGTTTTGGGTTAGTGAATGCGCCAGCGACGTTTGTGCGCATGATGCGCCGCCTTCTTGGCGATCGTAAAGATGTCATCACGTACATCGATGACATCTGCCTATTTCATGACTCGTGGGAAGACCATATTGATGGTTTAACTTCTCTTCTACATATGTTATGTATGCATGGTTTGACTGTGCGACCTTCAAAGGTCCAAATAGGTTGTCAGGAAATTTCTTTTCTTGGTCACCGCATAGGTAACCACAAACTGTATCCTGACGACAATACAGTCAAAAGAATTCTAGAGATTTCTACCCCTTCAACTAAGAAACAAGTTAGAAGCCTTTTAGGCTTGATAAACTATTACCATAAGTTCATCCCGCATTTCGCACAACTATCTACACCTTTGTCCGCACTGTTGACCAAAGGTAGTCCTAATAAGGTACGTTGGGACAAAGATTGCGAAAGCGCTTTAGTAACAATTAAGAAATTATTTAGTAATGCACCTATTTTGTTATTACCGAATATACGTATTCCATTCATACTTCAATCAGATGCCTCGAGTTACTCCATGGGTGGCTGTTTGCTGCAATGTTACAAGGAAACACTCCATCCATGTTTCTATGTGTCGAGGAAACTGACTCCGGCTGAACAAAAGTATGCGACAGGTGAACGTGAGCTCCTGTCGATGGTCTGGTGCCTGGAGAAGCTATCAAGATACCTCATCGGCACGCATTTTTTTATCATGACAGACCATAGTCCTCTTACTTACATAACAGCTAGAACAATGCGTAACGCTAGAATACACCGATGGTACTTGTTGATTCAAGAATTTTCATTTACGATTCTGCCTATTGCTGGATCAGACAATAACTTGGCAGATCTTCTATCGCGCAACTTCTCTGAGAAGAAATTGAATTAACTCTTTAGTGACCATGTTGACAAGTGCTATTATTAATGTTATAAAATTTAATGTGTGTACTTAATGAATATGATGTTTATAAGTACGTAGTACTAATACTAATATAGGCTAGAGACGTACATCTTCTCCACCACTATCTCACGTGCCACAAGTGTCACGTTTGGAAGTGAGGGGGATGATGTTGAGGATTGTTTCATGTTTACAGGCATTGGAGTTTTGATCACACTCGAATGGCTGTATCATGGAACACCTCAATCGAATAGAGATATATCTCCGTGACCGATGTCGATGATTGTTGCATGTGTGCAAGCATTTGAGTTTGGCCAACTCAGATTGCTGCACCATGGAACATCGCAATTGAATATATATTAACGACGTAGTATGCATATCTCTATGCATGACGCGTATGTCTTGGTAACGTCATTCGACTTGTGGGTTTTGACCCGAATGGCAGTGTGTTTCAAAAGTGTGGCCATTGCCACTTATATTGTGTGGTATAACCACTTGGAAAGTGTGTGGCGTCGTCCACTTATTAATTGTGTGGCTGGGAAGCCAATTGAGCAGTGTATTTCTTGAATCAAACGTAAGTCGTCGTATGAATAACGCAGTTTGCATAATTATGGCAGATTAGCCTGGCGTGGTATGCCAAAGGAATATTATGGTACTAGCAATAGTGTAAGCCTAGTATAGATGGATATTGTATAGCTAGCGGCAAGCGTAAGCCTAGTGTAACGGATATTAGACGACTAGCAGTAGACGTAAGCCTAGCGTAATAAGTGTATTGCAAAACTAGCAGGATAGTTAAGTCTAGTGCAAAAGGCTATTGTATAAACTAGCGACGGGAGTAAGTCTAGTTAGCCTCTGAATTTATGCCAAAGGACATTGGCCGTTAAAAGGAACTGACCTCGAACCAGAACTCTAGATAGAGATTGATGAACATATGTTAATGAAATAATGAGAACTCTTACAGATCGTACATGAATGTGATGTGACTTTTGTTCCCATGTAGTTGGTGTCTGCTCATGGAATGAAATTACTAATTAAATATTTTGAGTCGTCAAAATCACAGTCTTATCAACTGTCGTATTCGGAGTTGAGTTAAATGCTGTTAATATTCAACTGATCATGACCAGTGATGATTAATGTCTTAACACGCTGCATCTCACACTGCCAATATAATCAATAAGACAAGAGACTAATACAGGTCAGTCAAGGGTCGAATATTTAATATGAAACATGTTCAGCACATAATGCATCACAAGGGTTAAAGCAGACATTATCGATACCAACGAACAGTATTACGGAATCCTACAAAAGTGATAAGAACCCGAAGGACTTCGACTCTATAAACTGAATACGCATATAATAACTTGGTCATCCTCAAATACTAGAAGTCGAGAACGGCCGCGCCCGTAACAGGCGGGAATTATGGTATTGGAATTTGCTGCATTTATTCTTTGTCTTTTCCCTGTGTATTTTCATACCTTATTGCTATAACTTCTCATAAAGTATTTTCATTTTGTTTTGCTTATGGTTATAATTATGGGACAGACCAGTCAGGTTACCAGCAAAAACTAGATTGCCATGCAGTTTTGTCAGAAGCCACTGAATCAAAGCACTGAACATAAAAGCTGTCTATC
This sequence comes from Oreohelix idahoensis, assembly GCA_024509875.1. NCBI lineage: Eukaryota > Metazoa > Mollusca > Gastropoda > Stylommatophora > Oreohelicidae > Oreohelix > Oreohelix idahoensis. The sequence goes on from JAMPIV010010916.1 coordinate 8,595, forward strand.
TAACTTCAGTATACAAAGCTGCGGCCAAATTCATTACAGCGTGATGATTATAATTGGTTTATACCAGCTTGTCGTCATTTTCTGAAAGGTGCTCATTATAATAATCCGAGTATATTACATAAAAAATATAACTAAATGAAATATCGTATGAATCAGAAATATGTACTATCATTAGATGGCAAACACAAGAATTGGTATAGAACAGGAGTCGGGAACCCGTGATTCGCGAGCCACATGCGGTTCTTTGAGCCATCTCGTGCGGTTCTTGAAAAATTGTGTTTATTATTTCAATTATATGATATATATATATATATATATATATATTATTGAATGATGGATACCATGTGATTTTTTTTTTTCATGCAGCTCTTCAATTTTTAAAATGGAGACAAAATTAAATATTTGGCTCTTTGTCATGGAAAGGTTCCCAGGGGAGAATGGACCTTTATGAAGTTCAGCAGACGCTGTCTATTTGACAGATGCTAAGACATACACTTGCGTATACGTCTATGTTAGCAGGCTAGTTAATCACTACCTGGGGCCGGTGTAAAGTGGAATAGATGTGTGATCTTAATATCAGTACTTCGCATTGTTTCACTGGTCAGTCAGTTTACATTTAATTCATTCATCGAGAGCCAACTCAGTAATTTCTAATGTAAAAGCAGCGGTGAACCAAGGCTGGTAAGTTTCATAACTTGGAAATTCAACACAAGGCATGAACGAGATAACAAGTTCAATTTCAACTGGGTCAAGACTTCCTAACAAAAGACACTGGTGCTTGGGGTTTCTTTTTATTTTGATTCTTCTGTTATTAAATTGATGTATCTCTTCAATCAGCATGATTTAGTTGGTCATGATGAAATAAACTGTCAGGATAAAATATCAGTTCTCTGGCGCTAATAACGCGTCACATCGTCAGTTGACGTTGCAGGAGCATTGCTCATCCTTTACAGGGTCTATATAGTAATTCTTTACGTCAGGGTTGAGTTCAGGTTCATTTTTCATTTTTGTCTTGTCCTATAATTCTCCGCAGTCAGAATACATAGATAACCTGATCTAAGTGTGGCCCAAGGTTAGCAATGTAATTAAGTTCTAGTGCCGATAATTAAAATTATCATTCGAGATTTACTAATGTGGTACACGCCCACGGCGACCGTTGCCTCAATTGGCTGTGTGTGGTGTACCCGGAAACGGGGCCTCCCAGTACTGAGGCACAGTTAAGTCCCCGATGTCACTTATCAGTGCAGAGTTGAGAGAGATGGCTGAGCATCACAATCCCCCCTGTGTTGCAGCATGATGAGAACCCAGCATTGCACACTGAGCTTGGGGGGATCACTTGGGCACCAGACTTAATACTGGCTCTTGACTGGATGGCCGCATGCAGGAGATTTCTACAATGGAGGGTTGGCAGGTGGTGGGTATCTGGAAGTGGCTCTGTGCAGGACGTGAGGATTCCTTGGGAGAGCCCAGAACCAGAGCACAGCATTGTGCAAGCTCTGCATAGTTGGAGAGCCCCCTGGATGACGGGGAATGTACAGTGTGCTACCCCACCTATCCCCAACTGCTAACTTAGAACCAGAAGTGGGGTCCTCTGTATGCGTGCCAGGCCAGGATAAAATGCCTGGGAAAGAGACTGGAGCTCAGAACTCCCTAACTCAAAGTTGCAGGATGGCAGAAAAGCCATGGGAAAGACAGGGCTATTTTGAAGATAACGCAACCATATTTTCACCATACGAGCTCGGACGCCGCCTCGGTAAACAAGGTCCACGCATAGCAGTGACACCCCCAGGCTGCTTGCGAATAGTCTACTACTGGGAACATAAACAGATTAGGGATGAGCCCACTCTCCCATTGAACAGGTGCTAAAGTCATAGATACTGGGCCAGAAGGCGCACCGGAAACCACAGTATCACGCAACTCGCTTTTTTTTTTTTTTTTTTTCTATGGAGAGTACACCACTAATGTGGAAATTTAATTATTTGCGTTGCTGCTGATTTGTAACCGACATACAAAAATGAAGTCCGTCTTCATCTTCATGGATAAGATGTAAGCTTCAGTCTAGAAATAATCGGCACTACCGACCTACACGGTTCTTGTGTCCTGCTGTATCATTTTAATCTCAATTGCCATAAGGGTATTGGCTGTTCTGAGTACTGTCACGGGAGGAATAATTTCATGCTGCTTCTCTCTCAGGGTCTGGTTCACAAGTCTTCTTCTTCTTTGATCCTTAGCCGCCGACTGTCAAAGCAGTTAGTGGTCTTGTAAAATACTTTTTTGTATCAGGGCAATGCCAGATCGACACTATTACGTATTTGTTTTTTTTCGCACGCGTCTGCTAGCGACCAATGAATTACTAGCAAATCTTGTTGTCCTTCCGGTATTCTGGCTTGGAGACTATTTGGTCTATTATTACCCTATGCCGTCATAGCAAAAGTTTTTTGGACTTAGGTGGCAGTTCACCTGCTACACTGAGACAGACAGCTCTCATTATGACAGAAATAGATGTGGTTGTATGAGAGAAGCTTGCAACAGATGGCCAACATTATGCTAGAAATAGATCTGGTTGTTTGAGAGAAGCCTGAGACATGCTGCCAACATTATGACAAAAACAGATGTGTTTATATGAGAGAAGCTTGAGGCAGATGGCCAACATTATGACATAAATAGATGTGGTTGTTGTTTAACTAGAGCTGCTGAGCTTCTCGCTCTTTTGCAGCCAATACCAAGTTGCAGACTTCTTGGCATTATCTACACCGTAGATCTAGACTTTTCCTGCAGCTTTCCTGCCATTCCAAAACATGTTGAGTTGAAGTCTTGAGTTCTGGTTTTTCTAACTTGGCTTGCATCTGGTCCCAAGCTAGGAGGAAGAAGCATATGGCATACTGTGCATTCCCGCCATCCAATGGGGCTCTCCAAATATGCAGAACTAAAACACTGTGCTCTGGTTCTGGGCTCTCCCAAGGAATCGCCATGTCCTACTCAGAGCCACTTCTCATCTCCCCCTGCCTATCATGGGGTCCATAGTGAGATTCTCCTGCTAGCAGGCAACCAAGTAAAAGCCAGAGTTACGCCTGGGACTCAAGTGACTCCTCCAAGCGTACTAGTGCAATGCTGGGTTCTCAACATGTTTCACTACAGAGAGATGTGGTTGTATGAGAGAAGCCTGAAGCATCCTGCAAACATTATGACAAAAATAGATGTAGTTATATGAAAGAAGTGATTAAATAAGAGAAGCCTGAGGTAGGTGGCCCAACATTGTGACAAAAATAGATGTGACTGTTTGAGAGAAGACTGAGACAGACTGCCAACATTATGACAGAAATAGATGTGGTTCTATGAGAGTGAACGGTGATGAAAAAGAGGAAATGCTCTTACTGTTCCAAATTGGTAGAAGTGTGGAGCCAGCTCGCACAGCCACTCAGGTTCAATCACTGTAATGTCCCGCATGTAGTCTTTGTTCGTCTGGATTACCTCATTAAAGACTACCCTGTGAACAGATACAGTAAACCCTTTGAGTGTGGAAACAACAAACCCATTAAAAATGTAAACAGACCATTTAAAAAAAAAATTGGAAACCGACCCACCACAACAAATTTTATAGAATGTGTGATTCCTATATACTCGAATTGGGATTCTCGCCGGTGCTACAGAGTTTGTGCACTGTGCTGAGATCCTCCTTGTGCGATCTAAGGGAGGAGATCGGAGCACTGATGGAGTTGACCATGTGCTATGAAGATAGTCCTTCAAACCAAACCAAACAAACCATGAATCAAGCAAACACAAAGAACAGTAACCATAAACGCACCACAGCAAAAAAATGTCTAGCAATGTTTTATATAACTTTTATCTGTTTCTCTGAGAATTCCTCATTCCAGTTTCTGAATAAAAATAACAAAAACACCCAAGTTTCAGGGAATTCCTCACCTGCATTTCTGAATAACATTGCATTTGAATTTCTAAACAACAGTGAACAAAAAAAAAACCTGTTACAGAGAGCTGTCGTTTGAATTTCTGAATAACAATGAGAAATATATAAATAGTTCTATTTTTTCTCTCTCAGAATCCCTCATTATAACAACAATAATAAAAGAAACAAAAAACAAGATTTAGAGAATTCCTCATTAGAATTTCTGCAACTTAGAAGGAATATACACATTTCAGAGAATTCCTTACCTGAGTCTGAAAAGTGAGAAATTAACAAGAAGTTTAAGAAAATTTCTCCTAAACAATGGTGAGAAAACAAAAAATTTCCTCACCGAGTTTCTGAGCAAGGAGGAAAAAAAAAGTTTATCAGAGTTTTTCATTAGTTTCTTAACAAGAGTGGAGAAAAACAACAGTAGGAAAAAAATTCTGAGAAATTCTCATCGAGTTCATGAACATGAGGGAAAAACAAATCTGAGAGAATCCCTAATTTGAGAGTTTTAACAGAATGAGGAGAAAAAAACCACAAGTTTCAGAAAATGTATCATTTGAGTTTCCGAAAAAACAGTAATTAAAAAAAACTTGTTTCAGAGAATCCTCATTAGAGTTTCTGAACAAAGTAAGAAGTTTCAGAATGACTAGTTTGACAAAGGTCCTACCACTGTGGTGGCTCCTCGCATGCTAACACTGAGGTTGGGTGGATGTGAAGACTGTGGTCATCTCTAATGGTTCGGTATTCTCCTGTGTAGTGCAGTCTTGCGGCATTAGCAAAGAATCCTGAGAGGATGCATTTCCGCAGTGACACTGTGTTTTCTACAGAGGCAGATACAAATGTTACATTAGCAAGCAAAATAATTAGCAAGGAATTTTGGCCTTTCATCAGTTAAAAACAAACAATCCAAACAAGTATTTATATGAACAGCATGATGCCATTTGCAGTAATAACAGGTTTGCACTTAAAGACACTTCTTCTTCAAGTATCGTGCCTAGTGGCACAACTTCCTGTCTCCAGTACAATTTATCAATTCTGCTGTTGACTTCTTTCCATGCTACGATGTCAAACTGTCCAGTATGTGCTGTCTTTGTCTTCCCCTATCTCTTTTTCCTTCAATCTCACCTGTTGTTACGATATATTCCAGCTTTCATCTCATAACATGCCCAAAAAAAGTGGATTGCTTCTTTCTAACTTGTGAAATAAGTTTCCTTTGTGCATTGGCCTCTTTCAGGACATCCACATTACTCTTTTTGGCTGTCCATGGTATTTTTAACATTCTTCTGTAAAACCACATCTCTGTTGCATCTAGTGTCTTCCCTATTTGTTTACTAATTGTCCATGACTCACTCCCATATGTCAGGATTGGTTCTATATAACAATGAAGAACTCTCTTTCTTACTTCCAATGACAAAGAATTGTTGCATAAAATACTCTTCATTTTATAGAATGCTACTTTTGCCTGAGCTATTCTGCTCTTCACTTCTGAGATGCATCTTCCATCCATTGTTATTAATGTTCCCAGGTATACAAATTTATTGACTTGTTTTAAAACGGTTCCATTTACTTTGATTGTGCATTCTGGGGAAGCCCTTTTCTTTGAGACGACCATTACTTCTGTCTTTTTGCTGTTATGGCTAAGGCCTTTATTTTCACTTTCTATCACTACTGTATCAACCATTTCCTGCGGCTACTTTTCACTTTTTGCTATTAAGACTGTGTCATCAGTGTATCTCAAGTTGTTTATATTATGTCCGCCAAATGATATTCCTGGCATGTCTTCATTATATTTTCACTGTACAGATTGAACAGATCCGGTGACAGCACACATCCCTGCCTGACACCCTGTTTTACTTGCTGAAACGTTCCTATTTGGCTGCTAATTCTTACATCTGCTGTTTGTTGCCAGTGCATGTTCTTTATTATTCTCAAGTTCTTTCCATTGATGTTGATGCTATCTAACATTTTGATAAGTTCCTCATGTTTCACTTTGTCAAATGTCTTAGTGTAATCTATAAAGCACAAGTACAGATCTTTCTTCACCTCTATGCTTATAATATATAGCATTGTTTGCACCTTTACCTTCTACAAATCCACAAATTTCATCACTGATTTCTGGTTTAATTTTATTTCTCGCTCTTAAGATTACTTAAAGAAACACCCCTATAAAAAAATCTTTTGATATGGTCATACATATATATATATATACAAGTGTATATTGGGGGTCATAGTGGCTAAGAGGTATGGCATCCGCCTCGAGTTCTAGAGGTACCAGGTTTGATTCCCAGTTGAGGGAATATAGTTTATGGTAATTTTTTTTCAGAACCAGTGGTCCTAATGATGTCAATTTTTGTCATACTCCCCCCTGGTTTCCTGAATAGTGAGATCAGATGCCTAGCCTTTTCAGATAAGGGTGACAAAATAAGGGGTCTTGTGTGCAAGCTGAGCATGTAAAAAATCCCACAGCAGTTGGAAATTTTAAGAGTAGGCCTATCAGGCTGCTGCCTTGGCAAAATTTAAAACTAGAAAATTAGAAACCTGCCCACCACAAAAGTATTTATAGAATGTGTGATTCCTACATACAAACATTGGGATTCTCGCTGGTGCTACGGAGTGCACTGTGCTGAGAGTCTCCTTGTGTGATCTAAGGGAGGATATTGGAGCACTGATGGAGTAGTCCTTGTGCAATGAAGATAGTCATTCAAGCCAAACCAAACCCCTACAAGATATAGAATCATACATATATCTTGCCAGCAATATAGACAAAGCTGGAGGAACAGACAGTGATATCAAAATAAGGATGCAAACGGCAAGAGGAGCTTTCATTGCGCTGATGAATACAAAATTTAGAGTCTTTACCACAAATGCCAAGTCAGTCCTACTGTATGGCTGTGAAACATGGAAAACAAAAATAACAACCAAAAAGTTACACAATTTCATAAATGGGTGCTTGCCTACGCAAGAAGGATTGAAATAGTACAACAAGGTCACCAATGTGGAACTGATGACAAGAACCAGACAAGTGCCAGTAGATTAAGAGATGAGAGGGGGACCTGGTATTGGATAGGACAACCACTGAGGAAACCATCTGATAACATTACCAGGCAGCCCTTGTTCTGGAATCCTCAGGGCAAGAGAGGCAGAGGCAGACACAATATGAAGATGATCCAACCAACAAGAAAAGGTGGTTTAGACGTAGTCTGATGAGTATTCTATCAACAGATTAAGGTGGTTTGGATATTGTCTGCAGAAAATCCAGTCAACAGATTAAGGTGACTTAAGGCATAATCTGAAAATGATCCTGTTAACAGATTAAGGTGATTTAGGGACAATCAAAGATGATCTTGTCAACAGATTACAGTGATTTTGGGACAATGGAAGATGAGCTTGTCAACAGATTATGGTGATTTAGGGACAATCTGAAGATAATCCTGTCAATGGATTAAGGTGGTTTTTACATAATGTGCAGATGATCCTGTCAATAGATTAAGATGGTTTAGAAAGATTAAGATAATTCAGACACAATCTGCAGATGATCCAACTAACAGATTAAGGTGATTTGAACACTATTGACAGATGATCCTGTCAACTTGATTAAGGCATAATCTGAAGGTGATTTCAAAAGATTACAGTGATTTGGGGATAATCTGAAGATAATCCTGTCTACAGGTTAAGGTGATTTAGAAAGATTAAGATGATCCTATCATCAGATTAAGGATTATACATAATCTTAAGGTCATCCCATCAACAGATTAAGGTGGTTTAGACATAATCGGAAGATGATTTTTTTCAACAGATTAAGGTGGTTTAGAGATAATACAAAGATGATTCTATCAACAGATAGGGTTTAGACACAATCTGAAAATGACCCTTGTAATTTCCAAACTGAAAATAAAGAAATAATACAGCTGGCCAAAACAACTGACAATCTGCTAACAAAATACGACATCAGAGTCACGCTCCAGTGGATACCAGGGCACACAGACATACCAGGCAACAATAAAGCAGACAGACTAGCAAAACTAGGAGCAAGCATGGTTCAAAGAAACACTCCAGCAAACATGCAGACAGCTAAACGAATACTCCCAAAACATCTTCAAAGAGGAATGGCTGAACTGATGGGCAAAAGGGTCTACTGGACGTGCCTTGTATAAAGAAATGGCCCATCCCAACAAAAATTACAACATTAATAACCTACGATGACGTAAGGAGCAGAGCACAATCTTCCAACTAATAACAGAACACACCAGACTCAACAAGCACTTAACACATTAACTACCGCGAGCCGGTGGGACCGACTTTTGAAATCCTATCATGTGGACCACGAGCAGCTCAGATCGTCGACCTATTTTTAGTAATAAAATGAATGAAAAATGTACTGAAACACTTTCTGATCTGGTTCGAGATTTTAAATTGCCACCGGAAAACAAATTCCCAAAGCAAGGTTGTTGTAGAACACTGGAAAATTGATATTATGTTCATATTTTTCAGCGTTTTGGGTTAGTTACCAAATCGTGTAAAACTGTTTACCGTGGTAAATAGTGATAGGACCACAAAAAATGCTTGTACATCTCTTCTAATGGCTGAATAGGCTAAAAACTTGTTTCAACAATTGACTGATAGATCTAGCGACGAGGACAAGAGTGAAAACGGTGTGCACATTGATTGAAATAGTGATTTTGATATAGATGGGGTGCAAGCAGTTATAATTGTGAAAATATTGCAAGTCCTCGGAGGGCCGTTAAATAGCAACAACCTCTATTAGAGTTACAAATGGTACTTTTTGTAATAGTACATTCATTTATCTTTAAAATGACGTATAATTCATAAAAATCTGTAAACAATTTCAAAAACTACAGCTTACTTTGTGCAAACACCTACAGGATGAAAATGGGGAAAAATTTAATTCGGCCGCAGTGTTTTTTAATGTGGTAGTTAATGTGTTAAACACATTAAACCCTACACATGAGCCTAATTGCCGCAGTTGTACCCATCCATATGAGACAGTTCAGCATGTGCTGCTCACTTGCCAGGACTCTCCACAGAGAGACTACAGCTATTGCAGGGCTCCCCAACAATCACAAACACTCTATACAGCACCACTCAACAGCTACAGAACACATACAAATTCTTCAGCTTGGCATTGACTGCTAAAGAGCGACAAGCTCAGCAGCCCTAGTTAATCAACAACAAGAACCCTTGTAACTAACAGCATTAAAAAAAAGACTGCCAGGTATAGATGATGGTACAGAAAAGGGAGGGAATATCTTGAATAAACACAACTTGACATAATGCAAGGTATCACTTCATGTCTTGAAACGGAAATTAAAGAAAGATAGGGGGAAAAAATACTGAAAAAATGCTTTAGGTTATCGAACAAAGAAATATTAAAATTTCACTGGCCTTCACATGAGACAATCTTGACCTTGAACTTCTTTAGCAGACGTTCAAGTTGATTGCTGATTTCCACAGCCCTGATCAGTCCCTTATAGTTGAGGCAATGCTCATGACACCATTTTGCATTCTGCCCATACTGGATATGAGAGTTGTAAGTTAGGAACAATCACAACCAATTTGACCAATTTTATTAGTTCAAGATATTTAACATGTAGATTTCTATAAATTACCCAAAGTTCTTTTCATCATCATCACTACACCTCAGCTCCCTGTGGAGCACATGCATTCAATCTTCTTTCAGCTCCCCAAGGAGCATAGGCCTCCAACAAACGTATGCCAAGTCTTCCTGTTCCATGCCATCAGCTCAAGGTCTTTCTGTGTCTTCTTCGTGCACTTCATGTCTGTCTCCAGTTCTCTTCTCCATGTGTTCTTTGGTCTTCCTTTAGCTCTCGTACCCTAAGGATTCCAGAACAAAAACTGCCTGGTAATGCTATCAACATGTTTTCTCAGTGTGTGTCCTATCCATCTCTAACATCTTCTTCTCATCTCTTGTTCCACTGGCATTAGCTCTTGTCATTAGTTCCATGTTAGTGATCTTGTCATACCGATTCAATCCTCCTGTTCTACTCGTGCACCACCTATGAGTCTGTATATGCCTTCAATCAGGTCATGCCAATCCTGTACGTCTAGTGTCATAAGTACAAGTTCTCTAAATGTCTTCTTTATCCTTTTTTTAAGCTCTTTTGTCGATTCTCTTCCCCGCATGTTTTTAGGTTATCATCTGCTTCTTCTACATTCTGGATTCCAGCACAAGGACTACCCTGTTGTACTATCAACAGGTTTCCTCAGTGTGTGTCCTATCCATCACCAGCATTTTCTCATCTCTTGTTCCCCTGGCACTTGCCTGGTTCTTGTCATCTTTCTTTAGCTAACTTGTCCATACTGTTGTTGAAATTCTGTGGCTTAAAGTTTCTACAGCATGGGGTAGCTGGCCCCATGCCCAATCCTCCTAAGTTGCCATGTATTACCTGCTTGGTAGGTTATTGTGCAAGTATTCTGTGCTCCCCTTTAGGACCCAAGCAACAAAATCATTTGCTATCTAAAAATGAATATCTTCTTCAAGTATCTACAGCAACTAACATGGGTTATCACAGAAAGGTTTTTGCCCCCCCAACCAGTGTATGTATTGCAGCCTGGTGTGTTGTCATAATGCATTTCTTTAAGAATTCTGCCATACCATGATCCACTTTCTTCCAGGCCATCCTCTTGTCATCTACTGGTCTATTCTTGTGTGGTTAAATATCCACAGTTGATTGGGTTACGTTTTCACAAGGTGACCAGACCAACCTCTTCATTTCATTCATCACCAGCTCCTCAAGGAGCATAGGCCTTCAACAAACGTATCCAAATTCCTCCTGTACCATGCCAAGGTCAAGGTCTCTCCATGTCTTCATCCTCTTCATAATTGTTTCTCATTCTCTTTTTCTGTGTGTTCGTTGGTCTTCCTCTACCTCTCTTACCCCTGGGGATTCCAGAGCAAGGACCTCTGGGTAATGCTCTCAACAGGTTTCCTCAGTGTGTGTCCTATCCATCTCCAGCATCTATTTCTCATCTCTTGTTCCATTTGAGCTTGTCTGGTTCTTGTCATCAGTTCTCCCTCTGTGATCTTGTCATCTCACTTCAATCCTTCTATTCTATGCAAGCATCCATTTATGAAAGTCTGTAGCTTTTTGCTTGTTGTTTTTGTTTGTTCCCCATGTTTCAGAGCCACACAATAGAACTGAATTGATATTTGAATAAAAAATGTGATTTTGCTGTTGGATCTGATTTCTTATGATTTCCATTTATTTTCCAATGCAATGAAAGCTCCTGTAGCCTTTTGTATTCTTATTCTGATATCATTGTCAGTCACTCCAATTTTGTCTATATTGCTGCCTATGTATATGTATGATTCTACATCTTGTAGTGGTGTTTCTTCCAGTACAATCTTGTTATCGTCAACTTCTTCATTTGTTTCTCAATATATTCTTTCTCTTGCCCTAATCAATAGCTCTGAGGTCTTTGTTTCTCATTCCATCTTTCCATGTTTTATTTGCTACTTTTCTGAGACATCTCATGTTGAGAGTGATGACTGTTATTTCTTGTTCTTGTAAAACACATATGAAAATAAATGGAAGAGACACACGTACATAAGATGACAGCATAATCTTTAAACCCAACAAAAAGTGGCACCATTGTTTTATCCTACAACAATCGGTTAAATAATACAATGATAAAAAGAAACACAAGACTTCATTCACTACCTTTCAATATCCTAAGGAGCAAAAAGCCCTAAATAAATCCATGCCTTTCCTTTTTATCCTGTGCCATCCATTGAAGCTCTTTCCATGCCTTCTTTATTCCTTTCATGTCTTCTCCAATTTTCTTCTCCATGTATGCTTCCGTATTCAAACATTCCAGATGCCCAATCTGGAGATTTCCCTAGGGTTAAAAAAAAAAAAGCTGGATCAACAGTCCAGACTCCTTTTGGCTTTCTCTAGGCTGCTTCATGAACCTCCTTAACAGAGAACCTTCTTCCATCTTGGATAGTAGAGTTGAATTATTTTAATTATTTGCTTTGGTTGGTTTGTCCATGTTGCTACTGAAGTTGGTTTGTCCATGTTGCTACTGAAGTTGGTTTGTCTTATACTTTCTGCATGATGTGCCCTGTGCCCAATCCTCCTTATTCACTTCCTACAACATGAATGGTAGGTAAAGGTAAAAAAGGATCCCGATACACGCCCATCGAGGCATATTGGGAATATGGTGTTAGGCGCATATTTTCTTGACCATTGGCACACTAGGGGTGATGTGGTCAGCATCATACCGGCCGCCGTAACCTTCCCAGAGTTGCTCTGGTACCCAATTCATGAGGCTGGGTTGACCTCGGAGCCGTTTGTGGTCTGAACAATCCCCCCTCAACTGGGGATCAAAATGAATGGTAGGGTACAGTGTTAATATTCTTTTCACACCCCGGTAACACACAGGTGATTTATGGCACAGCAAAAATGTGTAAGATTTTTAGAAAGCTCCACAATCACATAGGCACAGTCGTAGAGTGCCATTTACACTTTCTTCAAGTGGTGGTCAAGAAAAATGGTAGGCAAAAATCTTGTTAATTATTTCACAAAAATACCTTGATAAAAGCCTTGTAAACATTCACAATTGTCAGGTGGTCTCCTTCCAAAACTGAAAACTTTCTCCTTTCTTTTTCCTGAACATAGAGGGAGAAAAACATAATCTCCTTTCTGTTTCATAAAAAATAAATAAAAATCTCATTAGCTGTCATCTCTACATCGAAGGTCTGCAGCAATGGATCTCCAACATCTTCTGTCTCTTGTCCTGATGGTGCACTCTGATAGACTTTTTCCTGTTCATCTTTTGATGTTTTCTTTTGATAGACTTTTTCCTGTTCATCTTTTGATGTTATCTTTTGATAGACTTTTTCCTGTTCATCTTTTGATGTTATCTTTTGATAGACTTTTTCCTGTTCATCTTTTGATGTTATCTTTTGATAGACTTTTTCCTGTTCATCTTTTGATGTTATCTTCCCACTTATAGTGCTGTCTTTCTCCTGCATGTCTGCCTTCAACTCCTCCTTCTATTATATATATATATATATATATATATATAGAGAGAGAGAGAGAGGTAGTCACACAGCAGATACTGCTGAAGAGGAGTGAAGTGTCAGAGACTTCACCATACTAGATCAAGCTATTTTATGAGGTGCAGTGACCAGTTCCCTTTCTCCCTGCCTTTTCCTTCCTTAACTCAAGAGCAGAGCCATGTACCCACTTTCAGCTGGATAAACTGGACCATGATGCTACCAGGTTTTGATCCAAGAACCCAGTGACTGAGCCGCTCTTTTGAATATTATTCAGTGTTAATCAGTAAAAATTATTGTATGTAACTTCGGATACAAAATAAAAACCAAACTACAGGATAAGGTGAGCTGCATGAGGCTCACCAGCCACGCTATGGCCACCCTGGAGAGATATTATTATTACTGTATACACTTGTGAACTAATAACTTTCTCATCCCTTGGAAACAAATCAAACTTCTCAGCATTTGTCAACCGATACACTTTTACAGTATGTTGGAACTTACACATTTTCTCAGGAACTAATACACTTTCTCTCAGCATTTGGGAATTGGTCAACTTTCACATCATTTTGGAACTAATAAAGTTATCAGCATTTAGGAACTCGGAAACTGTCTGAGAAACTAATCAACTTCCTCAGCATTGGGGAACTAATAAATTGTCTAAGGAACTAATCAACTGTCTCAGCACTTGGGAACTAATAAATTGTCTATGTCAAGACATAATTTTGACAAGTTGTTATGGTTGTATGCTTCTGGGATTTATTGCGTGCCTTGTGGTGGCAATGGGAAATGCAATGTAAGTCAAGTTAAGGGTTTGTGAGTTGCATGTGATGTTTGCATGAGCAGCTGAACTCTGATTGTTATGACATGTGACTAAGAAGTTATTGCTGGCTAGAGTAAGCCTGACATGTGGAAGGTTAAAAGGTTAGCAAGTTTGTGCAAGGGGAGTTGACAGATGCTGTTGAAGAGAACAGATGTTTCCTGGTGTTACTCTTTGTGTCGAAAGTGCGTGTCTGTTGTGTGGTTTTTGTTGCTGCAAAGATCAATGTTATTTATGATTTTGGAAGTTGTGGTTGCCCCAGAAGTGATGTTAGTATTATTTTAGTACTGATATGTTGTTGAGAAAAACTGGTAGTTCCTTGTTCCTTTTAAGTACCTCATATATATGGTATGTACTAGTTGTGATTATATTATGTCAAGACTGACTTGGTCTTTAAGCTTAATTATTTATTACTATGTGCAGTGTGGAAATTTGTCCTCTGGACAACATAGCCACTGTTGTTAGATTAGTGGTAACAGCAATGGTATCGCTGTTGTCAGGGGCAAAGGTAAGCATTTAAGTACTTTTTGTCTCGTGACAGTGTAAGGAACTAATACACTTTTTCAGCATTTGGGAACTAATAAATCTTCTAAGGAACTAATAAGATTTCTCATCATTAGGGAACTAATAAATTATCTAAGGAAATAATAAACTTTCTCTGCAATTGCAGACTAATAAACTGCTTAAGGAACTAATAAACTTTCTCAGCATTTGGGGATTAACAAACTGTTTAAGGAACTAATAAACTTTCTCAGCATTTGAGAAGTAATCAATTTTCTAACTAATTATTAAGATTTTTCAGCATTTGAGAATTAATACATTTTCTAAGGAACTAATAAACTTCCCCAGCATTTGGGAACTAATAAACTTTCTCAGCATGCTGGAACTACTCAACTTTCTCAGCATTAGGGAACTAATGAACTATCTCACCATCTTTAGAGCTAACTATGTCAGAACTTACAGATGCTATTTTTCTGTCAGATGGTGTCACAAAAACATTCTGAATCTGTGTCATTGCACAGACAATGATGGCCTCCTCAGAGCAGCCAAAGTCTCCTGTGAAATAAAAATTAGAGCTTGTGCACATTTTTTATAGAAATTTCTAGACAAGACACATGTTTGTGGAAAAAATGAAAAGACTTTCAGAAGATGCATAAGACCTTAAGGATCCCATTACATGCCCATTGAGGAATATTGGGAAGAGGATGTTAGGCGCATATTTTCTTGACCATCGGCACACTAAGGGTGATGTGGTCAGCATTATGCCAGCCGCCAGAGTTGCTCTGGTACCCAATTCATCAGGCTGGGTTTACCCCGGGGCCGTTTGCGGCCTTAAAAATCCCACCTCAACTGGGGATCGAAACATGGACCACCGAGCTAGGAAGCCAGTGCACTAACCACATTAGGCCTTAAACATATTTGTGGCATTAGCTTTTGCACGCCGCATATGAGAGGTAATGATGATGACTGTGCTGCTGGTAAGCGCAGCACTATTGAAGCTTGTAGTTATGTGTGCTTCGCATGTGACGTATGAATGTTTTGAGTAGTAACTTGAGCATTATTTGTTTTCCCCTTTGATGGGAAGGCGATGTTTGAATCGTGTTCCAAGGGGAACCCATTTTAAAGTGTATTGATCTGTGTCATTGAAGTGTACTTATATTACCTGATAAATTGATTGGATCTATTAATGCCTGCTGGAAATTATGTCATATGTGGATTCGTTGTGTAAAATAAATATGGAAAATACCATGGAATTTGGCAGTCAGGACTATTATCAGTATGTTGGCTATTTTCAAAGCCTTTATTTGCATTGATGTGGCACGTTTATGAGTGAGTCTTGCGGGCCATATAATTGCTAACCCTAGACAACTGAATGTAAACGAGCATAACATGGACTTCATTTATGATAACTCCGACGCCACAATATTAAAAAGGCTGGGAAAGGTTAAGTCTACCATTATTTTAGAAAATGCATTTAGACTTTGGCTCGTCTAGTAACTAATGACATTTTCCTTCTCATGGTGATGTCATACTGCTCCCTGGTCTCCTGGATTGTGAAATTGGATGCCTAGCCTTCTCAGATAAGGGAACAAAAATAGGAGGTCCCACGTGCAAGTTGCGCATGTTAAAAATCCCATGGCAGTTTAAAATCATAAAGAGTAGGCCCTAAGGCTGTTGCCCAGGTAAAATTTAAAAATTAGAAACCTACCCACCACAAAAATATTTATAGAATGTGTGATTCCTATTTACACACACTGGAACTCTCGCCGGTGCTACAGAGTTCGTGCACCATGCTGAGATCCTCCTTGTGTGATCTAAGGGAGGAGATCGGAGCAAAGATGTTGTCAGTGTGCAATGAAGATAGTCCTGAAAACCAAAACCAAAACAAACCCATGGTGACAACTGTCTTGTGTAGTACCCGAGGGTCTCTCAGGACACAAAGAGAGTATAATTGCTGCTGATTCTCAGGCAGGATAATCGTTGTTATTCACATCAATACTTGAATATATCACTAATAATGTTATTTATGTTTAGCTTACTTTAACATTGAATTTAAAAACTAGCATAATATTTACATGCAGTTCACTTCAAAATACAAATGCATAACCTAACTGTAACTGTCTTTTTTTTCTTGTTGAGGTGATCACTGGCCCAAGACAGTTTACATGTTGTTAGATGTGTAGTGCGAGCGTATGATGAGTTGAGTGTGGGTGCGAATGAAGACGCGAATGTGTTTAGGCTCGTATAGATGTAGATCCTGCAACCCATACTCTCACATGCAGTAATCAAGGATGCTTTGACACTGCAGGCATGTTTCAAGACATTTATTGACGGGAACACACATAATATCAACAGGAACAGTCAGTGTAACAAGGTCATGCTGACCTGACATCGATAGGTATACATTTGGCATTCAAAAAGGTAAACATCAGAATAGACGTGCATGGTCAATAGCAAAGTTCTTCAATAATGACAGTTCGTAGCGTCGCCCTTGGCGTCTCTGACTAAACGCGTCAGATGCCTTAGTTACCTTGACACATAGGTGCAACTTGGCACTCCCGCCAATTGCACATATCAGGCTGTAGTATAATAGCCGAAAGCACAGGCCTCGTTCTGACGTCGGCCGTGTACTTCTGTTAAATAGGTTATCATCAACCCTGCAGTAATACTTATTGTAGATAGAAGTTCCGCCAATCTGCGGCTCCCACAATATATCTTCGTCACTGGATTTCTGGACAATATAAGACTAACAGTCTTGGATGGCTACCTCGAGCACAAATATATAAGTTCTGAAATGGCGGATCCGTGAACTGCTGTTCACCCTAGGTAATCCTTTACATGTTCTGCCACCGAAAAGCGTAATAATGCATAAAGGTCGGTATTACCTGGTAAATGAATCCTCAGAACTACACAAGGAATTCTGTCGTCATCCCGACGCACAGAGATTCACTGGGGAAAACTGCCATAGCAGTTACTTCGAAGATTCTCCCCGAAAAACAATGGACTCTTGGTCCCTTCAGAAAAACAGGACCTCCCGGCTTCCCGGAAGTATATCTCACTCCCGCTTAAAAAACCTTCCCATAGGCCTACGCCGAACTGTCAACCTCTGACCCTAAAGGTCAAACACAATGAATGAATAAACAAGGGAAGACAACCCCTAATCAACCTGACATCGCAGGTAAAGACACAATTATACTTATGATACAAACATAAGCAAATAACTTGACAGATGACTCCGTCGAAAATGACAGCAACATTACTACCACCCCCCTGTAAAAAAAAAAATGCAATTTTTTTTTTTTTAATATGTTCATGAGCAAGATAGCACCAGTATCACTTCTGTGCTCATGCAAACAATGAACCTAATATCAGGTACAATAGAAGAGGGTACAAATCATCTCCCAACATAGGAGAAAATATTTCCTTTAAGCCAAACAAACTAAGGGATACCATTCAAGAAACCTAAGTTGCTGGCAATACCAATCATATATCAAACATTACTAAATAATATAATCATAGCAATATACAAATGTCAATGCTATTTTAGCAACATATCACTGATGGATGGACAAAATGAAATTTGTTAAATTATCTAAACATCATCCAAATACATTTGTATTACAACATATTATGATATTAAGGACAGACCTAAGTCTGAAAATATATCAGGAAAAACTAGGACACAAGATTTAACTGGAATCATGTGGGCATCTAGACAATATGTCCGCCATCACATTATCCGAACCACGGATAGCTCGCACCGTGAAATGGAAAGGCTGAAGAGCAATAGCATAACGAGTAGATCTCGAGCTCTTCAAATCCTTACTTTGCATAGCCGTAAGAGCTTTTTGGTCGGTTTCCATAAAGAAATGCGCGCCCAGAAGGAACCTTTGTAGCTTAAGAATGGACCAAACCATAGCCAACAATTCACGGTCCAAAACCGAGTAATTCCTTTCTGCCGCATTCAGCTTCCTAGAAATATACATTACAGGATGCAGAGTTCCTGAATATTCCTGCATTAGTGCCGCTCCAATGCCAGTGGAAGAGGCATCACTACGAAGGACAAAAGTCTTATCAATCGTCGGTAGTCTTAAGATAGGATGAGATGAGAACAAATTCTTAACCTGATCCAATGAAGATTGGCATTCTTGGGACCAACGCACCATATTAGGAGAACCTTTTTTCAATAACGTTGAAAGTGGTGCCATAATGGAGGACAGATTCTCAATGAATCTTCCATAGAATTGTATCAATCCCAAGAGACTACGCACTTGCTTTTTTGTCTTCGGAACCGAGATATTTAATATCTTTGAAATGTTTTGGTCCTCTGTCTTCAACAGACCATGACCAACTCGATGACCTAGGAAGGAAATTTCACTAAACCCAACAAAAGCTTTAGAGGGTTTAGCAGTCAAACTATGCTCACGTAGAGTAGATAGCAATTCCTTCAGACCCACATAGTGTTCTTCCCAAGTATCGCTGAAAAGACAGATGTCGTCTAAATATGCAATGACATCTGCACGATCTGATAGAATTCGTCGCATCATGCGCACGAAAGTCGCTGGGGCGTTCATAAGCCCGAAAGGCATAAAATTCCATTGAAACAGACCCCTAGGTGTCGAAAAAGCAGTGAGAGGTTTGGCGTGTTCCGTCAGTGGGACTTGCCAATAACCTTTCGACAAGTCTAGTTTAGTAAAGAATTTAGCTTTAGAAAGTCTAATAAGTAGATCATCTAATAACGGCATAGGTTCAGCATCGAACTTCGTAACTTGATTTAATTTGCGATAATCAACGCAAAGACGTATGTTATTGTCTTTCTTTCGAACAATAACTATCGACGAAGAATAAGCTGAAGTGGATGGTTCAATTATTTGTAGTTGAATCATTTCATCCAATTCTTTCTCGACTTGTGCTTGAAAATGAATAGGTATTGGGTATGGTCTTACTCTGATCGGATTACGATCAGTAAGTATGATGTCATGTTCTATGACATCTGTGTGTCCAGGAATGTCGGTAAGGACATCCTGATATGATTGTAACGTAGAGGATACTTGACGTTGTTCCTCAAAAGACAAGTTGGAAGAGACTGTAACGTCTCTCCACGATTCCGTTGAAGTAAGTGGAATCGCAGGAAGAGGTAAGTTCACGTCAGAAAAAATAGTTTCCTCATCCTGTATAACGGACAGGGATGAGATGTGACCATGTTGAACTGGAGAGTCGTCCGTCGCCTGGAAAATAGGCTGTAAATAGTCTGGACGTTCAATAAACTCTGTTAGCATATTTATATGGAAGGTTTTATGCCTTCCATCCACATCGACAATATAGTCGACATCAGAAATTTTCGAGACTATAGTGTATGGACCCTTCCAAGAAATGAGAAGTCTATTCTCTCTTGAGGGCAGTAAGACATATGCTTTGTCTCCAGGACAAAGTTGACGTAGGCGTCTTTTCTTATTAGCAAATCGCCTAGCTTTTTCTTTCGCAAATTCGGAAGATGAAGTTGCTAACCTGCACGATTCGATAATCTTTTCTCTAAGAGCTATAACATATTCATATGACGATTGTGTATCATCGTCAATATTATCGGAAGTTATCAAATCGTGTAACAAGGACATTGGCCCGCGCGGTTGCGCGCCAAAGACAAGTTCGAAAGGAGAAAACCCTGTATGCTCGTTGGGAACCTCTCTATAGGCAAAGAGGACTGCAGGTAAAACCCTGTCCCAATCTTCAGGATGATCCTCCGTTATCTTGCCAAGTAAGTTCTTTAGTGTCCTGTTAAGACGTTCTACCAATCCATTGGACATTGGATGATAAATACTACTGAGAGACCTTTTAATGTCTAGCGTAGCCATTACCTGAGACATAACGTCCGAAATTAACTGAGTGCCGTGATCCGACAGTATTTCTCCGGGGAATCCCAGACGAGAAAATACGAGCCAAAGAGCATCAGCGATATCGACAGTTGATATGCTCTTCAGAGGAATAGCCTCTGGCCAACGCGTGCACATGTCCACGCAAGTGAGGATAAATTGGTGTCCTCTGGCTGACTTAATTTTGAACGGACCAATGATGTCTATAGCCATTTTCTGAAACGGCCGAATCGGAATATCTGCAGCCTGAATAGGAGCAGCATGTCTCGGACCCCTAGACTTGACCTCTTGACAAATTTTGCAAGATCGGCAATAAATTCGGATGTCTTTATTCACGAATGGCCAAAAGAATGACGCAAGGACTCTAGTTTTAGTTCTGGAAAAACCCATGTGTCCCGCACACTGAGAATCGTGTGCATGCCGAAGAATTAAGGCTCTCATACACTTAGGCACAAGAATTTGCGAGTGCATAGACTTGTCCGAGTGTTGTACCATTCGTACCAATATACCATTCTTCATAGTGATATACGATTTGTGATTCGTATTTTGATTGGGATCCCCTTTCTTTGCAAGAAGGAAGTATTTCTTCAAAGAAGGATCCTCTTCTTGACGTTTAACAAACGAGTCATGGGAAATCACCAAGTGCTCGTCTTGGCTATCAACTTCATTACTATTATCAGATGAAGTTGGGGGATTAAGAGCTTGAGCTCTTGTCACCACTGCATTGACCGTTTGAATGTTTTTTTCTTCCCAACTAGAAATTTGTTGCGGGGTGCATTCCTTAACCCCATGAATACGACCGATTATAAGATCCGCAATAGGATTAGGAAGAAGACATGCATGGACATCTCCTGTGAAGAAAGGAGTGTCAATCCTAATAATAGCAGTAGGATAGCTTTCCATAGTACCACCAAATGTAACACATTTGATTGTTTTTCCAGTGGCACAGCAAGGATCTATCAGAGACTCCTTAACCCCGACGGTAGTACATCCCGAATCGAAAAGTACTGAGACTAGCCTATCATTTATTAGACCTTTATGTAAGATGAGAGATCCTCTCCCATCATGCGCAACTGTAGCAGGTAGAGCAGGAAGAGGGTGACCACAACTTAGCGTAGATACAGTTGATGAGTCAAACAATGTTAAGCATTGGGGGCATTCAGTTGCTCTCCCAAAATCGAAAGCACAACCAGTGATAGCCCTAGAGTTACCACTATCATTTACTGTATTACAGGCTCCATCAAACTCTTGTTGCGCAGAGTTTGCCTGTTGGTAAGGTCTTTTTTTGTTAAACCTAGGTCTACCTCGATTATCATTTCCCCTGTAATTATTTCGACTATCATTTCCCCTGTAATTGTTATCATATTGCCTATTGTAATCATCATTCCGGTTTGAATCCCGGTTTCTAAATTCACCATCGTCATAATCTTGACGTCGAGAATGATTACCTCGAAAATTTGAATAGTTATTATTTGGATAGCCTTTACGAAAGTGTCTCAAATTATTACCACTAAAATTACGAGAACTACCATCTTGTCTCCACTGCATAGACGAAGAACCATCATGTGTTGGATTACTCCGCTTCTGAGTGTAATTTTGATTACTTCCCCTATTCCAATTTTGTTGAGCACCCTGAAATTTTTTTCTGAAATTAGGGCCATATGGTGTTGCCGAAGCAGCTGGCAACCCTTCTTTCACTTTAGAATTGCTAACTGTAGCATGGGGATGTGCTGTGGCATACTGACAACAGTATTCCTCCATTTCTTTTAAGTTTTTAGGCTTACGCTCATGAAGGAATGCAAGAAAAGAATCATTAACAGATGACAAAACCTTATCTCGCAATAATAAGTCCATTAGACCTTCATATGTTTTCTCAATCTGAGACAACTCAACCCATCGTGTAAATGTACGACGTATCTTTGTAACAAAATCAGAGAAATCTACTCCATTTTCTGGCAACATTGTCCTAAAACGAAGACGATAGTCTTCTTGTTTTAATTGGTATTTCTTTAGTAATGCTGCCCTGACAACATCATAATTAGTCCTCTCATGTTCGTCTATTGTCATAAGAGTAGTCACTGTGTCACCTGTAAAAAATGGCATCAGTTGTTCAACATATTTTTCCTTTTTTATGTTATGCGTATCGCACAAAAATTGGAATCTATCTAGATAATCTGCTACGTCATCCTTTAAAGGATTGAAATGAGGCAATTTAATCCTACTAACAAACTCCTTTGTCGTACTCGAAGTTGTTTGCTGAGCACCCGTACTCGCCAATTTCAATTTCTCTAACTCCAAAATTGCGAGTTTTTCATCAAGTTCCATCTTCTGTTTTCTTTCCTCATGTTCCATTTTTCTAATTTCAGCCTCAGCAGCAGCTTGAAGTTTTTTTTCCTCTGCAGCAGCTTGAGCTTGAATTTTTTTGTCTTCCATTTCCATCTGGAATTTTCTTTCATCAGCTTGAGCTTTTCTCTCCTCAGCCTCTCTTTGATACCTTCTTTCTTCAAGTTCTAATCTTCTATTCTCAGCTTCTAGCTTCTTTAGTTCAGCTTCTGCTTTCAATTTAATTTCCTCTTTTTGTTTCTTTTCTTCTGACTTTAATGCAATGGCGAATTGAGCAGATGAATATTCTTCCAATTCTTTACCAGACTTACCAAGGGTCAACCCTTGCTGGATGAAGAAATCCAATGTAGACATTCTGTCTAATGAGATCAGAAACCTGAAAAAAATTAAATAAATTACCTTATCCCACTTCAATGGGAGACAAGTCTGAAATGCTAGACTTGTATACTCACTTCACTTTATTTTACTGTCTTAGTCTTAGACAAAGACTTTGTATGTTCCTCTTGTTTATAATGTACCCAAAAAATCACTTGAGTACCTGTGGGCAAAAAAAATCCCTTATATCCCACTCACTATGGGCACAAGTCTTTTTTATAAAGAACTTGAATATGTATTTACCTTGTCTCAATCTTTGTAGATAACAAGTCTTTTATCAAAGAACTTGTATAAATATCTTATATAATATTATTTAACAAACTCTATATGAAGAGTCTACCTTATCAATAATATCAAAACATGACCAAGTATGTGTATGTAGACTGTGCATGACAGTAATGTAGTACAACCAAAAAAAAATACAAAGACAAAAATACAAAACAATACAAATGGCAACACTGTTTTAACCAAAAATGTGTAGAGAAATACACAAGAAAGGAGAGACCTACAGAATACAAACAAAACAAATCGACAATCAAAACTGAAAAACAGACAAAATATTACAAAAACAACGTTAAGTACAATTACATCACAGCTAACATCAATAGCGACCAATTGTCACTAGCAAATTTCCAAATTAAGAAAATTTGCACCTACAGACCGCTTACAGTAAGCCTCGATCAAGTGGCATATTTACCGTAAGACCCACCAACCGAAAAACCCGCAGAAAAATACACCAAAAACAGTAGAAGTGACATAAACATATAGCAATCAATTTCAATGTGTTGCAGAACAAGTTCAGTCACAGCTGAAACTAAAATAAATTTCTTGCTCCTTGCGAACACAGAAACGAAATGTCAAACGCGCACTGAACGTCAAATCCACTGTAACATAAAGTATTCACGAACCAAAGTTACTATGACCTTCTCAAATTAGGGCTTGCACATTGAATGTTTACAATTTCACGTACTGTTTACAGACACTTGACCTCCAACAATGTAGCTTGAATGCTCTGACCTAGAAAAGTCTGTTGTTGAATGAAACGTGTCACAACCCGCAGTACTGTTTACAATAGGAACCCGCCTTCTATGCAGTTATGGTCCACGTAGCAAATGCCTAGTAGTTCACTTCAGTACTTGTCTTGTTATGCTTTATGTAGCATTATAATATAAATGCTCGTACTGTTTATTTGGGTCAACTGTTGATGACCTATCTCTGTCCTGTTGTAGCCAAAACTTGCAAGTGTAGAATTAGCGTTGTGTGTTACGGCTGTCCCGTGTGTAGCTTAGACCCACAGATCAGAAGTGTAATGTGTACTTGTCCTTCTTGTAACTTTCTCGACAAAACTGGAGACATCATACATGTAACAGCCAACCAGGAATGTAAATTTCTGGATCCATAAATGTCAACAATAATGTCAAATGCTCGCTCTGTTCTTTTTAAACCCACAGATCTGGTCCATCAGAAATGTAAGTTTCTAGGCCACATTGGCGACAAGAAATGTATCATAAGAGCCCACGTAACTGGTCCACCAGAAATGTAACTGTCTTTTTTTTCTTGTTGAGGTGATCACTGGCCCAAGACAGTTTACATGTTGTTAGATGTGTAGTGCGAGCGTATGATGAGTTGAGTGTGGGTGCGAATGAAGACGCGAATATGTTTAGGCTCGTATAGATGTAGATCCTGCAACCCATACTCTCACATGCAGTAATCAAGGATGCTTTGACACTGCAGGCATGTTTCAAGACATTTATTGACGGGAACACACATAATATCAACAGGAACAGTCAGTGTAACAAGGTCATGCTGACCTGACATCGATAGGTATACATTTGGCATTCAAAAAGGTAAACATCAGAATAGACGTGCATGGTCAATAGCAAAGTTCTTCAATAATGACAGTTCGTAGCGTCGCCCTTGGCGTCTCTGACTAAACGCGCCAGATGCCTTAGTTACCTTGACACATAGGTGCAACTTGGCACTCCCGCCAATTGCACATATCAGGCTGTAGTATAATAGCCGAAAGCACAGGCCTCGTTCTGACGTCGGCCGTGTACTTCTGTTAAATAGGTTATCATCAACCCTGCAGTAATACTTATTGTAGATAGAAGTTCCGCCAATCTGCGGCTCCCACAATATATCTTCGTCACTGGATTTCTGGACAATATAAGACTAACAGTCTTGGATGGCTACCTCGAGCACAAATATATAAGTTCTGAAATGGCGGATCCGTGAACTGCTGTTCACCCTAGGTAATCCTTTATATGTTCTGCCACCGAAAAGCGTAATAATGCATAAAGGTCGGTATTACCTGGTAAATGAATCCTCAGAACTACACAAGGAATTCTGTCGTCATCCCGACGCACAGAGATTCACTGGGGAAAACTGCCATAGCAGTTTTTTTTTTTTTTTTTCGTACGCCCGCTAATACTCGAGGCGAAATCTCAGGTTATTATTTATGTCTAACCTGACATTGATTTTACGTGAGTATCCCTTTTTTCTTGTACAGAGACAGGTGTCCCTCGCCATTCAGGCAAATACTCTCCGATTTCGGAGGTACCCATT
Organism: Oreohelix idahoensis; assembly: GCA_024509875.1. Taxonomy (NCBI): domain Eukaryota; kingdom Metazoa; phylum Mollusca; class Gastropoda; order Stylommatophora; family Oreohelicidae; genus Oreohelix; species Oreohelix idahoensis. The sequence continues at coordinate 34,022 of JAMPIV010010916.1, forward strand.
ACAGCTGGGTCGGCTCAGGAGCCGCCAATCCCTGGTCGACGACACTCCTTCAAATGTCCTCGCCAGGTCTCGAGTTAATCCAGTCCAAATCCCGGTCGACGAAAAATCCTCAAATGCCGTCACCCGGGTTTGATCCTGGATCACCCGGTCGCCAGAGCGGTGTGGTAACCACTACGCTAGCGCGGCTCCCATGCCATAGCAGTTACTTCGAAGATTCTCCCCGAAAAACAATGGACTCTTGGTCCCTTTAGAAAAACAGGACCTCCCGGCTTCCCGGAAGTATATCTCACTCCCGCTTAAAAAAACCTTCCCATAGGCCTACGCCCGAACTGACAACCTCTGACCCTAAAGGTCAAACACAATGAATGAATAAACAAGGGAAGACAACCCCTAATCAACCTGACATCGCAGGTAAAGACACAATTATACTTATGATACAAACATAAGCAAATAACTTGACAGATGACTCCGTCGAAAATGACAGCAACATAATGTGATCTAAGGGAGGAGATCGGAGCAAAGATGTTGTCAGTGTGCAATGAAGATAGTCCTGAAAACCAAAACCAAAACAAACCCATGGTGACAACTGTCTTGTGTAGTACCCGAGGGTCTCTCAGGACACAAAGAGAGTATAATTGCTGCTGATTCTCAGGCAGGATAATCGTTGTTATTCACATCAATACTTGAATATATCACTAATAATGTTATTTATGTTTAGCTTACTTTAACATTGAATTTAAAAACTAGCATAATATTTACATGCAGTTCACTTCAAAATACAAATGCATAACCTAACAATATGTTGGTCTTTAGTTCATGCCATTCCTTATCGAGAAAAGATCAAGAGGCTCAATAATGAGGTTGTGCATGGGACTGGTTACCTCATCATGTCAAACATACTGCTACAGAAACAACCACTGCAAGAGCATTTGAATGCTTTGGTGCAGGTTTCCTGCAAGAGGACCAGCTATACTGGTGGTACCATACTCCATCAGGAATGAAAGGGGAAATAACGATGATCTACAACTTAGTAAGTTTGTACCTGTTAGTATTTGTCTGTCTCGACACACAAGTGTGTGGTATGCCCCAGGGAGTTCCCGGGGTCTCTGGTGTGACAAAAGAAGGAATGAGACAACTGCTCTCTCAGGTATGTCGTAAGAGGCAACTAATATGAAGTTGTGTACGGGGGGTGGTAACGTCATCATGTAAAAAAAAACTGCTTCAGAAACCACTGCTGCATGAGTACACAAATGCTTTGGTGCAAGCTTCCTCTAAGAACAGGTTAAAGCTATATACTCCACAGGAAACTGGTAGGCAAAGATGAACAATGCCTTCTTCTTCTTCTTGCGATCGCATCTTTGATGATTACACCGTCAGACGAGTTCTCATGATGAATTCGACTGTTGTTTGAAGTTCCTCTTTAACTCCATATAGCTTTGAGTTTAGTGTTGAGTCATTGGGCCAGTATATCTTTCTTAACTGGTCATACAGAGGACAGTCCTGTAGAACATGCTCAGCAGTTTGTTCGTTTAATCCACATGTGCACAGTGGTGAAGCAGACAATCGTAGCTTGTGCATGTGTTTATTCAGTTTGTTATGCCCTGTCCTGAGTCGAAAAATAGTTGTCTGTCCCTGCCGGTCGAGAGTGTGATAGTCGTCTTTGGGTTGGTTCTGTTCTCTTCTGATAGTCTGGATAGCTCTCTTTTTCTCAAAGTATGTGACTTCATTATCTTCTTGTTCACATTCTCCTCCCTTTTTTGCAAGTTTATCTGCCTTTTCATTTCCGGGTACACCACAATGAGATGGTACCCACTGAAGTATGGTTCTCTTTTTGGCAGCTACCTTGTTTAGTTCATTTCTCAGATGCGGGAGTTTACCACCCTTGAGAGCTTGCAGGACAGACAGTGCATCTGTGAGGATGACTACCTGGTGGCAGTCAGAGTTGGTGTTATAAATCATATTTGCAGCTTGCTCTAGAGCTTGAACCTCAGCTGTATAGTTGGAACAGAATTTACCAGTGGGAATGTGCCTAGTCTCATAGTGGTTGTCAGGATATGAGATAAAGATACCGGCACCTCCATTCCTAACAGCATTAGTTGCTGATCCATCTGTATAGGCATGTATCCATGATTGATCGGGATAGCTTTCTTGGATCATACTCAATGTAGCAGTTCGTTTTTGCAGATCATTATACTCACATCCACTTGTGAGACCACTGACTGTTGTATTAATTTGGAGGGCACTGCTGGCCTGCTCCCATGGTACAGGGTATAGGGTGGGCTTCAGTGGTGTTGTCTTCATGGATAGGTCTTCTTGATGCTGTCTTATAAGTCTTTTTCCCCGATGCACAAAGCTGCTACGCTTTAGACGTCCCAATGCCAGATCATCTAGTCTTGCCTTCATTGGGTGCATTGGCATACTGTTGTACTTTTCCATCTGGATCATGGTTTTTGTGTCTCTTCTATGGGACAATGTCTGTAATCCAGCAACCTTCTGCATCTCTGTTATTGGTGTAGTTTTCATGGCTCCTGTAATGAGCCTGAGAGCTTGATTTTGCACCTTGTCCAAAGACTGCAGATGTGAGTTAGCAGCTGATGACCATGCTGCTGAGCTAAACTCTAAGTGTGGTCTTATTACTCCATTATAAATCTTCTTTAGATTTCGTTCATTTGCTCCCCAGTTGGTACCTGCTAATTTTCTGAGTATGCCTAGTCGTCTTCGGGCCTTTCCTTCTGCATTTTCAATATGCTTATTCCATGTAAGCCTTTGGTCAAATGTCACCCCAAGATAGGTGGGGTAGCTTTCTTCCTTGATCACGGTTGTCCCTAGGTGTATGTTAGCTGATTTGTCCTTGGGGGCGAGGGAGAACAGTGTTGTGGAGGTTTTGTCTGTGTTTATTGTGATAAGCCATTTCTCTGCCCATGACACTAGCATGTCTGCTGCCCGCTGCATTCTATAATTTGCTGTGGTGACATTTTCATCAGCGCACCAGAGTACTAGGTCATCTGCATATAAGGCAGCTTTAACTCCTGCAGGGAGATCTTTCACCAGGTCATTGATGTAAACAAGGAAGAGTGTTGGGGAAATTACTCCTCCTTGAGGTACCCCCTGATGGAGCAACACTTTTCTGCTCTGCAGACCGTCAAGAGTGACTCTAGTTCTCCTGTTATGCAAGTATGACTGGATCCATTTCATCATGTTGCCTTGGATTCCACTTCTCCTAAGTTTTGCAATGAGGCCATCTTTCCACACCTTGTCAAAGGCCTGCTTGAAGTCGACCCAGATCGTTAGGACCTTTTTCTTCTCCTGGAAGGCATCTTCTATTGCTTGAGACAAGTAAGTAACTTGGTCTTCTATACTGTAGCATTCTCTAAATCCAGCTTGTTCCGGCACCAGGATCTGCTCAGACTCTAAATACCATTTCAATCTGTGGTTGACTATTCGCTCCATAGTCTTCCCAACACAGCTTGTGAGACTGATTGGCCGGTAACTTGCAGCCTCGGTCTTACATTTCCCTTTCTTTAGTATGGGTATTGTGATGGCTTCTCTCCATACTTGGGGTACCGTTCCTTTCAACCAGCTGTGGTTGAATATCTCAAGCAGTTTTGTCTTTGCTGCTGAGCTCAGATTTACTAGCATTTCGTTGCTGATTTTGTCTGGGCCGGGTGACTTTTGAAACTTAAGCTTGGAAATAGCCTTCTGTAGTTCTCCTAGTGTGATGGGTTCCCTCATTGGGGCAGGAGTATCTGTCTGTCCCATGGTTGCCAGTATTTCTTTTCTTATCTCTCTCTGATGGTCTATGTTAATGGGTAAGTTGCTTTCTGAACTGTATCTTCTAGCAAACAAGTCTGCAGCTTGTTTTCCTCTGAAAAGTTTGCCACCTTCATCCAATGTGATAGTCTGCCTTGGTGAGGAATGCTCTTCATTTAGAGACTTGACTAATCTCCAAAGTTTCCTGCCGTCTTTCTCAAGGTTCAGCGATGCCGTTTTAGTTCTCCAGCTTTTCCGCTTTTCTTCTAGCTTTGTTCTCTGAAACTCTGCTACAGCCTTTTTCCATTTGTTGTGAGTTTCAAGTGAAGGCTGAGACTCTGCGTCCTTTCTAGCCTTGTCCATAGCTTCCTGACGTTCTTGGAGTGTGCTGGACCAGTATGGTATGTAGTTACGCCGGCATCCTTTGGGAATGGTTTCTTTTGCAGCTTGTAGTATGCATCTGTTGAAGTCTTTTACCACTTCATTAATGTCTCTGTTCTGTACCTTGAGGGTAGACAGCAGCGTGTTCACCTGATGCCTGAATAAACCCCAGTTGGCTTTTTTGTAGTTCCATCTTGTAATGGCTGGGCCTGTACTGAGAGTTGCACTCTGGACAGTAAGAAAGATTGGGCGATGGTCGCTTCCCCCTAGTTGGTCTCCTACTTCTCTACTAATAGATCCAGCTATATCTGGTGTGGAGAAGGCAAGATCTGGTGTTGAGGTTGTGTGCCATCCTCTGGAGTAGAAGGTAGGAGTATCTGTGGCATTATTGACTAGGATTAGGGAGTGATCATCTTGCCAAGTTTCAACCTCTTCACCTCTGTGATCCAGATGGTTATAGCCCCAGCTCTGGGAGTGGCTATTAAAGTCTCCAACTGCTATAAAGTTGGTGGCTGGTACCTGTATAGAGCTGAGACTCAGGGGTTTGTTGTTCGGACAGTAATAGTTCAGGAGTTCTATTTCCATCTTGTCTACCTTTATCTGCAGCAGCTGATATTCTGCTCCATCCATGAAGGTTTTCCTTTCGTGTGCAGGAATGTTATTCCTTACAAGAGTAAGTACTCCTCCTTTTCGTCTATCTTGTCTGTCGGATCTGAAGCATTGATATCCCCTTATTTTAAAGGTTTGATCTGCTTTCAAGTGAGTCTCTTGGATACAGCAAACACTGACTTGCTTCTCATACAAGATGTTTTCCAGCTCTGTCTTTTTGCTGTATCCAGCCTGCTTGCTGTTCACTCCCTCTGCATTCCAGTGCATCATGACAAGTGGCACTCTGGGTTTCTCTTTTTCTGTTTTGTTTTGGTCAGTAGTTCTCCTCCGCCGTCTGTTGACTCCACAAGACGGTCTAGAGGGTCCTCCAGTAGCTGAGGGTGGGCTCTGTCGAGGCTCAGAGCCCGGCACTGCACCTGCCTGGTGGAGCTCCACAGGGCGAGCACCAGAACGAGATTTATTTGACGGTGTACTCTCCATAGAAAAAAAAAAGCGAGTTGCATGATACTGTGGTTTCCGGTGCGCCTTCTGGCCCAGTATCTACGACTTTAGCACCTGTTCAACGGGAGAGTGGGCTCATCCCTAATCTGTTTATGTTCCCAGTAGTAGACTATTCGCAAGCAGCCTGGGGGTGTCACTGCTCTGCGCGGACCTTGTTTACCGAGGCGGCGTCCGAGCTCGTATGGTGAAAATATGGTTGCGTTATCTTCAAAATAGCCCTGTCTTTCCCGTGGCTTTTCTGCCATCCTGCAACTTTGAGTTAGGGAGTTCTGAGCTCCAGTCTCTTTCCCAGGCATTTTATCCTGGCCTGGCACGCATACAGAGGACCCCACTTCTGGTTCTAAGTTAGCAGTTGGGGATAGGTGGGGTAGCACACTGTGCATTCCCCGTCATCCAGGGGGCTCTCCAACTATGCAGAGCTTGCACAATGCTGTGCTCTGGTTCTGGGCTCTCCCAAGGAATCCTCACGTCCTGCACAGAGCCACTTCCCGATACCCACCACCTGCCAACCCTCCATTGTAGAAATCTCCTGCATGCGGCCATCCAGTCAAGAGCCAGTATTAAGTCTGGTGCCCAAGTGATCCCCCCAAGCTCAGTGTGCAATGCTGGGTTCTCATCATGCTGCAACACAGGAGGGATTGTGATGCTCAGCCATCTCTCTCAATTCTGCACCGATAAGTGACATCGGGGACTTAACTTTGCCTCAGTACTGGGAGGCCCCGTTTCCGGGTACACCACACACAGCCAATTGAGGCAACGGTCGCCATGGGCGTGATAGACGACAAACAGTGAAGAATGAGGCAAGAAAGCATTTAACCCATGAAGTGGGGGTGGATTGGTGCAGACCAGAGCATGTACCACTCGCCGGTGGGTTCTGCATCTACACCTATAGGGTTCCACCCACTCCTCAGCCCATTTAGTCTGGCCCCTCACCCAGGACCTGTCCGGCTTGGGTGACCCTGCCAGGAGTAAAACTCCCGCCGGCATAGCTCCCGGGATCATTGAGGCGCTCAAGCTCTCCAACCACGGCAAGGTAGGCTTACATGTGGAGAGTGAACAATGCCAAATATGGACATTAACCAAGGAACAAGAAAGAATAATCAACACATGTGAAAATCAAATGTCTTGGAAAATGCAGCTGATGAAGATGTGAAGAGATCACATGACAAATTTAAAAAACCCCAGGAATACTGCTTCCACAACACTGAAGGAAAACTGCTCCATGCTCCATTGGCAGCAAAACATGAAAGAATAAGTGAATGAATGAATGAATGAAGTGTTGTTGGAACTAGGGCTGCTGAGCTTCTCGTTCTTTTGCAGCCCATACCAAGTTGATGACTCCTTGGTATTATCTATACTGTAGATCTAGGCTTTTCCTGCGGCTTTGGTGCTATTCCAAAACATGTTGAGTTGAAGTCATGAGCTCCAGTTTCTCCAGCTTGGCTTGCATTTAAAGGATATCACATCTAGTCCCAAGCTAGAAGGAAGAAGCATGTGGCATACTGTGCATTCCTCGCCATCCAAGGGGGCTCTCCAAATATGCAGAGATAAAATATTGTGCTCTGGTTCTGGGCTCTCCCAAGGAATCATCACGTCCTACACAGCCACTTCTCAGCTCCCCTTGCCTATCGTGAGTCCACAGTGAGATCCTCTTGCATTCAGCCATCCAGGTAAAAAGCCAGAGTTACAATTGGGGCTCAAGTGACTCCTCCAAGCTTAGTGTGCAATGCTGGGTTCTCAACAAGTTTCACCACAGGTGGAATCCCTGGAAGTGTGTGGATGATTTCAAGAATCAGTGAGGGTGTACTTAGCTTCACAGACAGGGGTTCACTTCCCCATCTGTATACTGTAGCATTGTGCTTAGCTGGTGGTCATATAAGGATGACTTCAGATATGCCTCCATGCATATGAATGAAGTGTGTGATATGTGCTAACACTGCACAGCTTACATAATACGACACAATACCTGATGAAAGCAGCATTTTAGCAAATGAAGGCGAGAGAGGAAACTCTGCCATCTGTAAACCCAAGGGAGATGTCAGGTTCCCTGAATCATCCAAGGCTGAAAACAGAAGTCATATAAAAACCTTATCTTCATTATCAAGAGTATACAGTAACATTATAAATAATTGTTACATGAAACAAAAAAACAGGTAGCTGAGAAAATCTTATTACGATAAAGGATTTAAAAAAGACAGTTTATATTATGATCACGAGCTATTTGTCAGGGATGAGGTTAAAAAAACAGGTAGCAGGGATAGTCTTATTACGATAAAGGATTTAAAAAAAACATTTTATATTGTGACCATGAGCTATTTGTCAGGGATGAGGTTAAAAAAAGACAGTAAATAAATAATCCACATAAAGGGGTTTGTTGTAAGAAGTAAATAAGTAGAAAACTAAACAATAGAGAGAAAAAAACAGAAGTGATAGGCTAACTGGTGGACTCAAACACAGAACCATCCAAATGGCATCACTGCCTCGCTACAGAAAAGCTGTTCAGATGGCCACATGTTCAAGTCCCCAGGTAAGCCTATCATTTCTGTTGTTTTTTTTCTGCTGCCTAGTTTTCCCACTTTTTTTATTATTTACGAGTGCCTGCAAAATATACCTATAAGTGCATTTGTTATTTAGTGTTCGCAGGCCTCGGGTTTCCCACTTTCTTTTCAAAAAAAAAAAAAACATTAAGGAAAGGGAGAAGGAAATGGATAAGGAATATTTGGGAAGAATTTGAACGAGTGGCTCAAAACAGGAGAGCTTAGCACAAACTAATTAAAAACCTAAGCTCTGTAGGTTCATTCATTCATAACTTTTGAATTCCCCAAGGAGCACAGGCTTTATGTCCAACGAGTACCTGTTAATTACCTTTATTTACTAATCTATTTACAACAAACTTATGCCAAGTCATCCTGTCCTGTGCCATCAGCTCATGGTCTTTTCCATGTTTTCTTCATCCCCTTCATGTCTGTCAGTGGCACAGACTTCTTTTGGCTTCCTCTGTGTTGCATCATACACCTCTTTGCCAGAGGATCTTCTCCTGTCTTTGTTGGCTGAGTTTTATTTTCTTCAGTTGGCATGCCCATGTTGTTTGTTGAAGTTTTTGTGGTTTAAAAATGTCTACAGGATAGGCTACTGCCACCATGCCCTACCGTCCTTAATCGCCTTTTAGAGCATGTATGATACAGTGTTACTATTCTTAAATATTTGTAGAGGTATTTTTGGGAATATGAGGCAATGAAAGAGCTGACAGACTAGCTTCAAGAGCACCCATAGAAGGTGCACTGGACATGGATAAGGGAGAGATACTGAGGGCAATTAATGATCTCCTATTAGAGAATGACACTGCAGTTGATGAATCATCAAGGCTAAGACTGCTGGAATTTGGCATCAAATGTAAGACCAGCAGGGATGGACATATGAGAGCATGCATACAGTGTGTATACAACCAGTGCAATGGGAACAATTAGCATTCATACCCTTCGACATTTGCTGAGGAGACTGAACATCTATGGGTGTGCCCAGAATGAAGTGACGTTAATTCTAATCAACAACAACAATAACTATTCTTAGCTCCCCTTTCAAGCCCTGGTAACACATGAGTTATGAATTATAAGTAGTTAGACAGGAATGATGAAAATAGCACAACAACTTATAGAATTATAAGTAGTTAGACAGGAATGATGAAAATAGCACAACAACTTATAAACCATCTTACCTCCTAGGGCATACAACAACTCCAAGCCCCTGATCATGTTTTGGGCAGGTGGAGGCTGAAAATGGAATCCAAAGTAATGAGTAGTGGTAGTTCCAATTACTAATGTTTTACATAAGATATTGGTAACAATAATACATTTCACCATTAGAATTAAAAACAAATATAACATTGAAATTGTACATTTCAACACTAGAATTAACAAGTCAACATTATGATTATCTTTCCACATGGGAGATGGTCGCAACCCCAAAGATATTTTCTATGAATAACTGGCAGATAGCAAAAGGACAGTCAGAAGACAGCAACTGAGGTTCAAAGATGTGTGGAAAAGAGACACGAAAGCACTGGACATAAATCCAGCACCCTCGAATGACAACAAGTGGAGATGCTCCATATGGCACTGCCTCAGATTTGGTGAAAAGAAGCTCTGACAACAAGCAGAAGAGAAAAGAACACATCGTTAGGAATATCAAGACAGCAGAGGTTTATCACTGCAAAGACACATCCTACCAATTATAAGTTATGATTGGAGGAAGCTACTAATAGTTCACTTCACCATGAAAATAAAAAAAATCTATCGTAATTTTTGGTCGCTTTGACACTAGAATTAACAAGTTAACCTTATGTTCCTTTCGCCATGATGCATCGCAGATATACTGACGATGATATAGGAGTCAGTGATAGGTCTGAAGCTAACTTATCTCGCGTTATTTATTTTGGTAACCCCTTCCATCCTACCATCAAGTTCACCTCCCTCATCTCCACTGTATCTGTTAACTTTCTTAACATTACTGTTACCATCATGCCCCCTTGCCTCAACATCTCAGAGTACTACAAGCCTACTGGTGTCCACAGCTACCTCTTGTATACTTCTGCCCATCCTCAGGTGTGTCATGACTCCCTACCATTTTCCCAGCATATCCGCCTCCGTTGTCTATGCCAAAATGACGAGGGCTTCCACTGCTGAGCTTATGAGATGTTTGACTCCTTCCATAATAGACTTCATCCAGAACATGTCCTAACCTCTGCCTTACAATGTGTTCTCCCTATCTCCACCAGGTAGCTCTCAACCCCTGCCACAGAACCGCTTCCGACAGTGTCAAGTTAATTTTGACCTATCACCCACACAGCACGGCAGTTAAAAATATCCTCTTCTGTTACTTACCTATTCTCCAAGCGCATTCTGTGATAAGAGAATTATTCAGTGAGGCACCTCTGGTGGCCTATAGACACGACAAGAACCTGAAGGATCTTTTTGTCCATAGCAGTCTCACAACTGAGAGTGACAGTCACTTTGGCACATGACCTTCTTGATTGAACACGATGCAAGACGTGTGAGTATGTCATCCAAACCCGCAAGGAGTCATTTCCCAAAGCCATGTTCATCATCACCAATGGCTTCACATGCAAGTCATGCAACGTCATCTATACCATAATATGCAAATACTGCAGTAAAGCATATATTGGTAAGACAGGTAAATGACATGGGGACAGATTCTGCCAGCCCTCTATGACATCTCCCGGTTGGAATCCACACCAGTAGCCATTCATTTCAATGACCCATGGTCCTTTGGACATCCAGGTTACTGCGATCAGATCCTGCTCCTCTGACACTGCTAGTCGAGTCTAGCTGGAACAACACTTCGTTCATCGTAGGGGGTGCCTCAAACTAGAGGGTCTTAATACCCAACATTCCTTTGTCTGAGGCTACCTTTTTTTCACTCTTATTCTATGACCCCTGTCAACTGCTGTTTTTTTTTCTATGTTCTTATTTTTATTTTAATAAAAAAATTAATTTTTTTTAACCCTCCCAACATTTTTTCAGGTCTTCTCTTCCACTTCCTTTTCCATCTTTTTCTACCTCCTCTCTAACTCTTTATTATTATATTTGGGTTGTTTCTCATTTCCCTTCTAAATATCTCTTTTTTTTTAAACACTCGGAAATGGCAGCCATTTTATGTTCTTATGGCATGCTTTCATATCACTGGACACGCTAGGTAGCAGTCAATTTTACATGTGGTACCCATTTTTATTTATTTATTTATTGTCTCATGTGTCTTTCTTAGCTCTTACTTTTTTTCCTTTCCCTCATGAAGGCCTTGTGGCTGCAACAGTGGCTATTTTCCTTATCTTTTGTCCCAGTAAGACAAATCCCCCATTTTTGATTTTTTGTCACATCCATCTATCTTCATTTCGCTATCAAAATTAAGAATCTTATGATAATTCTTTCTAACTGTGTGTTACCAGGGCCCAAAAGGGGAGCAAAGATAGTAACACTGTAACCTACCAAGCATGTCATTTAAGATGACTAAGGAGGATTGGGCTACTTCATCCTGTAGAAACTTTAAGCCAAGCCAGAAAGACTTCTACAACAATATGGAGAGGTACAGGGAGGCGGGAAAAAATCATGGCGAAATTAACTGGAGACAGAAATGAAAGGGATGAAGAAGACATGGAAAGACCTTGAGCGAATGGCACGGGACAGGAAGACTTGGCTAAAGTTTGTTAAAGGCCTATGCTCCTTGGGGAGCTGAGGTGTAAGGATGAGGATAATCTTTATCTGTAAGTCATGCCACAACTTGAATACAAGACTAACACTGTTATCTGTTTTTAAACGTATAAACAAATAAGGAGAGGAAACCTGAGGCATGTAAACAGTAAATAATACATAAAAGTATGTTTCAGGCACTCGTGAAAAATAAAGAAGTAGAAGGCTTGACAACAGAAGTGATAGGCCTACTGGGAATCGAACTCAGGACATTCCGAACGACACCAGCGTCTAACAACAGGAACGAATCGTTACTATCCTCTCTGCTAACTAAGCACTACTATAGTGCTTTGTGGGCAGAGGTCTAGCATGATCTCTCCACATAACCCGGATATGTACTATTATTGGTGCCTAGTTGGCAGATAGGATAGTAACAATTCGCTCCCACAGTTAGGCCGTACTGTCGTTCGGAAGGTTCTGGGTTTGATTCCCGGTAAGACTATCACTTCTGTTGTTTGTTCTGTTGTCTAGTCTTCTACTTGTCTATTTCTCTCGAGCGCCTGAAACATACCTTTGTGTATTTTTTATTTATCTGTTTTTAGTTTACTTTAACCATGAATTAAAACACTAGCATTTATATTTACACTCAGTTCACTTCCAAATTAAAAATGTATAACCTTACATTATGTCTGCCCTATCTAGTTCCTCAGGGATGTGTCTCTGAGTAGACAATGAAAGAAGAGGATTACTGCTATCTCAGGCATGTCGTACGAGGCTCCTTACCAAGAAGAGATGAAGTGATAATTTGTAGAGTGACAGGTGGTCACTGCAGACTCAAATACCATTGGTTCAACAAATACAAAATTAGACGACAGACATATGTTCATGTGGGGAAAACCAGCAAATAGTAGAACATGTCCTCCAAGAATGTCAACTCCAGAAGAGAAGCAGACTTGACAGCACAGCCTTCAACAATCCCTTCTGAAGGAGAAACTGCATTGTGATGAGAGAAGTCTGAGACCATACAATTTATGAGAGAAACAGACGTGGTTCTAAGACAGAAACAGACATGCTTCTATGAGAGAAAACAACAAAGAAGTTCACCCCATAACTGGAATTATGGTGTCAACATGTTTTATAATCATGTGCCCCCCCCCCCCAAAAAAAAAAAAAACCTACATTTTTTTGTCTTTGTTCTTCACATACTGGTTTCACATGCTGGCTTGACATGCTGACATCACATGCTGACTTCACATGCTGACTTCACATACTGGCTTCCCATACTGACTTCACATGCTGACTTCACATACTGACTTCACATGCTAGCTTCACATACTGGCTTCACATACTAACTTTACATGCTGGCTTCACATAAGCTGACTTCACATGCTGACTTCACATGCTGACTTCACATGCTGACTTCACATACTGGCTTCACATGCTGACTTCACATGATGGCTTCACATACTGACTTCCCATGCTGACCTCGCATGCTGACCTCGCATGCTGGCTTCACATGCTGACTTCACATGCTGGGTAGACATACTGATTTCACATGCTGGCTTCACATACTGGCAAAGATGATCAAATCTCTCCACAACTTCCTGTCCTCAATGCTGTTTATCAGTTCCGTTGCTGATAAATTTCCATACTATGATGTTAAACTGTCTACATCTTTTCTCTTTGTCATCCTCTATCTTTCTTTCTTTCAATCTTTCCTGTTGTCACAATATATTCCAGCATTCCTCTTCTCACAACATGTCCAAAGAAAATGGATTGCAATGCATGGAAACATATCTGGAGTCATCTTTTTATGACCACCAGCTATGCCCAATGCTATAATATACATATGTGAAAGTGAACCTCTGTCTGTGAGGCTAACTACACCCTCACTGACTCTTTAAATCATCCACACACTTCCAGGGATTCCCCCTGTGGTGAAATCTGTTGAGAACCCAGCATTGCACACTAAGCTTGGAGAAGTCACTTGAGCCACAGGCGTTAACTCTTTGGCTTTGACTTGGTTGACTGCATGCAGGAGGATCTCACTGTGGAACCAGTGATATGCAGGGGGAGCTGAGAAGAGGCTCTGTGCAGGACGTGACAATTCCTTGGGAGAGCCCAGAACCACAGTATTTTAGCTCTGCATAGTTGGAGAGCCCCCTTGGATGGTGGGGAATGCATCGTATGCCAAGCACTTCTTACTCCTAGCTTGGGAACAGATGTGATGAAACTTTAAATGCAAGCCAAGCTGGAGCTCATGACTTCTGCAGAGAATCAACACGTTTCAGAATGGCAGAAAAGCCACAGGAAAAGCCTAGATCTATAATGTAGATAATATGAAGGAGTCTTGGCTGCAAAAGAGCGAGAACCTCAACAGCCCTAGTTAAACAAGAACAACAATAAAATCGATTGCATCCTTCTAATATGAGGTACTAAGCTTCATTGGGAGCCGCGCTGGTGTAATGGCTTCGGCGTTGTACTGGCGACCAGGTGTTCATGGTTCAAACCCGCGCGTCAGCATTTGAAGAAATGTTTACGGCCGGAAATTTGACTGAATAGCCTGAACGGCTCCTGTGATAAACCCTCTGTGGATGGGAAGGAGCAAAGCTCCTGACCGGGTTGGAAGGAAAGTCCTCAGGTTCCCCAGCCTCGCAATGACATGTCATTGGGCCGAAGGGCTGAAAGCCCAAGTGCCGCTGGTTAAAAAAAAAACTAAGCTTCATTTGAACAAATATGTCTACAATCTTTTGATCTCCACATAAGTGCTTAGGTTAAAAATATGTTTTTGTGAACACCATAACATGAACATATAAATGAGTGTCTGTCAATACCTCACATTGGCAGATACTGTCTTTGTGTACACAACAGCATGGTCAGAAAAATCGGTGTCTTTGTAAGCACCTTTTTAAATGGGCTGACAGATAACAGTCTTTCTGAATTATTGAAAATGGGCAGACTAATGTCTCCTTTTTGAACACCTTAACGAGGGCAGACAGTGTCTTTGCAAACTTCTTTAACTCCGCCAATAAATTGGAATTTTGTGCGTGTTAAATACAGACATGAAACTGAGCACATGTGAATGGATAATGACTTTTGCCACACAAAAAAACAAAAGAAAAAACAAGGAGAACGACAAAATAAATAAACAACAGGTATCTTGTCACAGACATTCTGACATATGACCTAATAAAACCCTGTATTTGAATGAAGTAGGCAAAAACATCAGTTATATGTGGACATACCCCCTAATATAAGCAATCAACATTGAATTAGGTTGAAAAAGGTGGGCCTCACCTAAAAAAGGACAAACCTCAATGAATAACAACCTATAAAGGACAAGAAGAGAAGTATCTCCGAACATTCATGAGCAGTGAAAGAAATGTCCTCCTAGACAGTATGTCCTAGGTAGGGAGGGAGACGTCTGAAAACTGAAACCCTTGAATTCTTAAAAGTAAGCAGTCTCTCACTTACTGCCATAAAATGGAACCTCAGCACATTGGAAATGCCCAGGGCCTTGAGCTGTAAGATGACAGGTGCTAGGTCACTTCGCTGCATTTCTGGTACCGTGGCTACTGGTAGCTTGCTATATGATTCCTCTGTAGTAAAGAAGAGAATGATCAGAAATGTGTAAGCCAACATGGAATTATTTTATTCCTAACTATAATAATGCTCAACATAATTTCTGTACAGGTTTTTCACCTAATTATTAAATATACCAGTACCGGCATATATAAATACATCATCTTGTGCCATACCTTAGCTGATACTTGCTTCGTTAGATTCGTAGAGATGACAGGCCACATAAATAAAATAATCAACCAATGAAATCAAGCTGCTCATTTTTCGATTGATGCAGGATTTGGAAATGTGTGCATGGCGTGTCTTTCATTCATAATTCTGCACTAATGTTGATGGCAGGTTACTGATTATTTTAAAGATTATGTCGCATTGAGCATCATTTTTTATTTACGGCTGCTTATAAGCAAAAAAAAGTGGATACAACTACATATTACTTGATTTCACTAAAACTTGTAGAATCTATGTAAGAAATATACATTTCAATAGTAATATAATAAGAATTATGAAACTGAAAAAAAAATAATCATGAAAGCAAGGCAAATTTGCATCAGAGCCCCGAGAAAAGTTTTTTTGGAGTTACTGCTCTTCTAAGTTTTAATTTCATGTCTTTAAAAACATTGTGATTTTTCTTTGGTGGATATATCATTATTACGATCATCCAGTGAGTTATTTTTATTAAATAATTAATTATTATCAATGTTTGTCATATTGACGATTGACACTAAAAGTCATATGGGTATTTAAAACTGCTAATTAGGCTAAAGTTTATGAGCTTTCTTGTTTAAAAATAAAATTATATGATCACATGATTTTATTATTTTTAAAATTACATCACATATTTATTGAAATGATTTGAAACCTAGAAACCTCCCCATTCCATTTCATATAACAGGATAATGTAGTTAAGTTCAATTTTTCTCTTGCAATAATAATGATAATGAAGTAGTAAAATTCGTTTTGAGAACAGTGGGACATTTTCTCTGATGTCATCCTTGTAAGTCTCGAACATCTTTAGGGATAAGATTAAGGTTTGGGTTCAGGGTTAGGTTTAGGATTTCTAACTCATACCACTTATTACTGTGTCTAAGAATTCTTTTTATAAGGTCGTTTTTAAGACAGTATTTCCCAGTCTGTTAGTCATAGTTAAGCGCAGAAATAGACTAAATGATGACACGATCACATAATTTTTACAATGTTAAATAAACTTAGACACTTGTTTGGGTTTTAAAAAAGAGTGAAGACCTGCTTTCAAAGGCAAAGTCTGCATGTCTCAATTATAATGCAGCCCACTGTAACTGAAAATATTTTTACATAAATTAACTCTTTTGATATGGTTTTTTGTCTTTGAACAGGTGTTGTGGGTCTTTGTACAGGTGTTGTGGATTTTTTTGTACAGGTTTTTCATCTCCGAGGGGTAGCATGTATGCATATATATATGCTATACCTCATGTCCAACTGTAGCCCGATTCATCTTCAATAGGCTGTGGGCTGACTTGAAATAAAGAGTGCCCCGTGGTCAGAACAGAGTTTTCCTATCTTTTAGGACTGACTGACCCATGTTCAATTGCTGTTCACAAGGAACCCTTCTCCACTTCTGTCTTGAAAGTTCTCGTCTGAATATTTGAAATATTGCTATATGCGAATGTAGGGCAAATCTTTTAAAACTGTTAACAGATTCACTACAAAATTATATCAAGGCCTCTATCTAATAATTAGCCTTTTGACATTGTTTCTCAAATTATATGCTTGTCATTAGCTCCAATCGTGAGAATAAAGGCCCTTGTAATATGGAGATTTAACAGGTTAACAAAAAGTAAATAGTTATTCTATTCATGTTTTGAGATTGACATCTTTCTGAGATGAATCTAGGATCTAGGGCTTCTACCCTCTTTGGGGGTCTAGCCGCAACTGACTGAAATGACCAAAGCTAGTTAGTTAACTGTCCTAGAACTCTGTCACTGCAGCACTATACTGATGTTTCTCTCAGAAACTTAACTTTCTGCCTACATAATATAGTTGAGTTTTTTGGTGTACTAGTGAAAGGGCTGTGACTGAGGGGCAACAGGCGATGTATATTATAAGAGGTGTTAGGCACAGAATATCAGTTGCTAGCGCGCAGTGGCTAGCCTCATCGGCTTTGCGCAGGTGTCTCAGTGTGTGTCCTTAGTTGTGATGTGTGACGGAACGAACGGAATAATTTGTCTTCTCTCTGTTACTTTCACAATTGCCTCCACGGCTGGCGGAGTTGTGGATTTTAAAGTTGCTACCATAAGTGAAATGGGTTCATTTTCGATACAAGACAACAGGAGGCTGAGACGCTTGGGAGTCATGACCCAAGTAGGCCCGCCCCCCCTTAGAGTGTAAAGGCATATACTGGGCCGAAACACTTGTCGAATGGGGGGGGACTTCTTCTGATGATCAGATTGCCTCCTGTTGTATCGCTCTGTAAAGAGTTTCCTATCATAGTTGCATGGTCAAACCAGTGACAATCGGGAAAAGACCGATTGACTTCTGGAAAGACAGATGACACTGGGAAAGACTAGAAACCGGCTGACCGGGTTAGCACCCCGTAAGCTGTATACATTTGCTACAGGACCCAAAAATGATAGATGCCCCCAGGATTCACCGAAAGGGGGGGGAGGATGATGAATCCACAGGTGCCTCATTGGAATTGACCAGACCCGTTACACGGACTTCGAGCTCTGAACAACGGCCGGAATTTCCATGTGCCTGTGGTAGGAAATTCTCTACTCAGAGAGGAATGAAAATCCACAGAACGAAAAAGGGGTGTGGGAGTTCATCAGGGGGAGATCAACAGCGCTCTGTCTCGACGGATAAGACGTTAGACAAACGCAGCCAGGAGTCAATCCACAGTGCTGAGTACATTCAAGTTGATCTGCCTGATGATGATCTCACACACTTCTTGGATGGGAAGAGAGATGCAATCAAGTTTCCACCTGCCAGTGCAAAAGAGCTTTGGGAACAGCTGGACGAAGCCTTGGCAAAAGAGTTGGATAACAACCTGAAGCAGATAACTTTGGAGAAGAAGCTGGAAATCTTCAGCAACATAATATATCTGCACTGTCGCAAAGTGTTCAGAGTCAGGGAGGCAAGGGAAAGTAACCCACAGCGAAAAAGTAGAAGACAAATTAAAATAGAAGAAATCAGGAAACAGAAGAAGCATGCCTGAAAACTGTTCAAGAACGCAGTTGCCACAGAGAAGGAAGGCTTATGACAGGTTTGGGAGCACCTGAAAGGCCAACATAATGCCCTTTGTAGAGCAGAAAAGTTGTGCAGGAAGAGAAGGAAGACTCGAAGGGATAGAGAAAGATTCTTCAGAGAGCCCTTCAAGTTTGCCAAAGAACTGTTTGAGCAGCCACGGTCGGGTACGCTAAACATCAGGAAAGAAGATCTGGAAGAACACCTTAGAATGACATATTCAGATGGTCGCAAAGATGAGCTGCTCAGCAGCATGGCAGGCCTTAAATGGCCGAGTAAGCCAGGAGCTGAATTTAACACGGTGCAAGAGGTAGAAAGCATTGTCCAGAAAGCTCGGTGCATATCAGCTCCAGGTCCTAATGGTGTTCAATATGAGATGCTCTGAGGTGCTCAAACAACTGCTCCGTTTACTGAAGAATGTGTGGAAAACCCAGCTTGTAAGCAAGGAATGGAGAAAGGCGAACGGAGTCTACATCCCGAAGGAACAAAATTCCACAGACATTGGTCAGTTCAGGCCAATCTCACTACTTAATGTGGAAGGGAAGATATTCTTCTCAGTGATGGCGAAAAGGCTCACTACATACCTCCTGGCAAATGGGTACATTGACACTACCATTCAGATAGGAGGTATCCCAGGTACACCAGGATGTCTAGAGCATGCCACAATGATCTGGGAAGCAATCCAAAAGGCGAAGTCTGACAGAACAAACCTCCATGTAATCTGGTTGGATCTAGCAAATGCTTATGGATCCGTTCCACACCAGATGTTGTGGCAGTCCCTAGAAATGTATCACGTTCCCCAAGAGATCGCAGCAATGCTGAAGCTGTATTTCACAGGGTTTTCTGTCAGATTTTCAACCAGAGAGTACACAACAAAGTGGATTTGCCTTGAAGTTGGAATTGCGATGGGATGTACCATCTCTCCGATACTATTCGTGATGGCTATGCAGGTAATCCTCAATGCGGCTGAAGGAATGGCTATAGGTCCAAAGCTCGGTGGAATGTGTCACATGCCACCGCTCAAAGCATTCATGGATGACACAACAATTCTGACATCAGATGAACATCAGGCCCGGAGGATGTTAGCACGCCTGGATGAACTAGTCAGCTGGTGCAGAATGAGCTTCAAACCCAAAAAGTCGAGAAGCCTATCAGTCAGGAAAGGGAAGATAGCAGAGGTCATATTCATGGTTTCCAACCAAAGAATCCCTACTGTCATTGAGGAACCTGTTAAAAGTCTTGGCAGGGTGTACGATGCCTCATTAAAAGACTTGAAGGCAGTGCAACAGACAATAGAAATGGCAAACAGAGGACTACAGATCATAGACCAAAACAGACTCCTGGGAAAGTTCAAACTGTGGTGCCTCCAGTTCATGTTGATACCGAAGTTGCTGTGGCCACTGCTTATATATGAAATAAGCACAAGTACAGTGGAAGCTATAGAGCAGAAGGTCAACAAGTTCATGAGGAAATGGCTAGGGGTACCACCAGGTCTGTCAGATGTAGCACTGTACTGCAAAAAGTCAAAACTTCTGCTTCCCTTCAAGTCAGTTGTTGAAGAGTAAAGTTGGAAAGGCAAGGCTTGCAATGATGCTATGTGAGTCAGCTGATGACGTGGTTAAGTCCATTCAGCCCACACTGAAAACAGGAAAGAAGTGGAGAGTGGAAGAAGCTGTTGATGCTGCCCAAGAGTAGCTCAAACTGAGGGAGGTAATCGGATACACACAAACGAATAGACAGGGATTTGGTCATGGAGACATCTGCTGGTGGTCCAAGGCATCAGGCAGGGAGCGCAGAGACATGGTAGTTCAGGAGATACGAGGAGCTGAGAATGATAAGAGGTTGCAAAAAGCAGTGCAGCAGGTCCAACAAGGCCAATGGACTACATGGGAAGGAGCATTGCAGAGGTCCTTGACATGGAATGATATATGGCATATGGCACCTCTTAGGCTCAGCTTTGTTGTTAGATCAATGTATGACCTGCTGCCGTCGGCCACAAACCTTGTGAAATGGGGAAAGTCGGATGATGAGCAGTGCCCCCTGTGCCAGGGGAGGCAGACACTTGAACACGTGCTCTCAGCGTGTAAGGTGTCATTAGAGCAAGGGCAATACACTTGGCGCCATAACAAAGTGCTAAATGAGCTTGCTGCGACAATAGACCTGGCAAGGATGAAGGCAAATAGCAAACCCAGGCCGAGCACCGCAAATACATACTTTCTGAGGGCAGGAAAGTTAGCACACCCCAAACCAATTAAACCTGGTAGCAGTTTACCATCTCTTCTTGACTGTGCAAATGACTGGGAGATGGCAGTAGACCTACCTGGACGAGGGGCATATCCAGAGAGTATCAGAAAATCGTGGAGACGGCCGGATATAGTGCTTCATTCTTCAGCAGCACTTCAGGTTATACTGATTGAACTGACCGTGCCATTTGAATCCAGACTGGATGAGCAACATTCGTTCAAAGCAGCCAAGTATAATGATCTGGCCACAGATCTGAGACACGATGGGTTCACTGCAAGGGTCATGGCTGTTGAGGTGGGTGCAAGAGGGCTTGTGGCTGCATCAGTGTATGATTTATTGAAACTGTTGGGGCTGAGGGGACAGTCGAGAACAAGGGCACTGAAGAGGCTTAATGAAACTGCCAAAAAGGCATCATGCTGGCTGTGGAACAACCGCAATGGGCAATGGATATCGTAACAGTAAACTCTGCGGTACAGAAAACACCAGGAATTTTTCTAAGTCCACAATACGTTGAGTTTTTTAGTGTACTAGTGAAAGGGCTGTGACTGAGGGGCAACAGACGGCGTATATTATAAGAGGTGTTAGGCAGAGAATTTCAGTTGCTAGCGCGCAGTGGCTAGCCTCGTCGGCTTCGAGCAGGTGTCTCAGTGTGTGTCCTTAGTTGTGATGTGCGACGGAACGAACGGAATAATTTATCTTCTCTTTGTTACTTTCACAATTGCCTCCACGGCTGGCGGAGTTGCGGATTTTAAAGTTGCTACCATAAGTGAAATGGGTTCATTTTTGATACAAGGCAACAGGAGGCTGAGACGTTTGGGAGTCATGACCCAAGTGGGCCTGCCCCCCTTAGAGTGTAAAGGAGTATACTGGGCCGAAACACTTGTCGAATGGGGGGGACTACTTCTGATGATCAGATTGCCTCCTGTTGTATCGCTCTGTAAAGAGTTTCCTATCATAGAGGCTATTTCCCAAATAACTAATATGTAGTAGACACACTCCCTTCCCTATGAATGAACTTATGTCCAGCAACACTATAATAATAACACACTGAACGTATGTTCAAATATCTTATTCCTATCTATAATAACATGAAATATATCTTCAAAGAATCATTTTATTGCTAAATATAATAACAATGAATGTATCATAAATATAATAACGATGAATGTATCATAAATATAATAACGATGAATGTATCATAAATATAATAACGCTGAACATATCATAAATGTAATAACGCTAAACGTATCATAAATGTAATAACGCTAAATGTATCATAAATGTAATAACACTAAACTTATCATAAATATTATAACGATGAACGTATCATCAAAGAATTATTTTATTCCTATCTATCATAATGCTGAGCCTATCATAAATCTTGACGCAGTCTTAAATATCAAGCATACTACTCTGCTGTGGAACTGATGGGAGACAAATACCAGTAAAACAAGATGAGAGGAGAAAATGCTGGCATTGCATAAGGTACCCATTTAGAAAAACCAGATGATAGCATTACAAGGAAGTCCTTGTTCAGGAATCCCCAGGGTAAGAGAAACAGATCAGTCAATCAATCAATACCCTTTAACTCCTCGAGGAGCATAGGCCTTCAACAAACACATGCCAAGTCTTCCTGTCCTGTGCCATCCGCTCAAGTTCTTTCCATGTTTTCCTCATCATTGCCACCTCTGTATCCAGCTCTCTTCTCCATGTGTTTTTTGGTCTATCTCTGCCTCTCTTTCCCTGTGGATTCCAGAACAAGGACTGCCTTGCAATGCTATCAACAGGTTTCCTCAATGTTTGTCCTGTCCATCGCCAGTGTTTTCTTCTCAGCTCTTGGTCCACTGGCACTTGTCTGGTTCTTGTCATCAATTCCACATTTGTGACTTTATCATACCATTTCAGTCCTTCTATTCTGCGCAAGCACCCATTTATAAAAGTCTGTAGCTTTTTTGGTTGTTGTTTTTGTTGCTCTCCATGTCTCAGAGCCATACAATAGGACTGACTTCACATTTGAGTTGAAGATTTTTATTTTCGTGTTGAACTTGATTTCTCTTGTTCTCCATATGTTTCCCAATGCAATGAAAGCTCCTCTTCCTTTTTGTATTCTTATTTTGATATCATTTTGTGTCCCTCTAACTTTGCCTATATTATTACCAAGATATGTGTACAATTCTACATCCTTTAGTGGTGTGTCTTCAAGTTCAATCTTGTTATCATTTCTTGCATTTATTCTCATAGAGAAACAGAAGTAGTCTTTAAAAAATCACATGGAGAAAGAAAATAGACATAAGACATTAAGGGGATAAAGATGTCACTGAAAGATCTTGAATGGATGGCACAGTACAAGAAGGTTTGATGTGCATTTATTGAAGGCCTGAATGACCACAAGAAGAAATACAGCCAACTGAATAAATCTTTTATATTCTTCAACTTTCTATCGTGCCTTCTCTCCATAAGTCCCCTTAGCCTACTCCTCCTCCTCCTGAGCTGGCTGTCTGAAACTCCACCAACCAGGGCAGTTAATGTGTCAGGATCTCAGTCCATGCTTCGGAAGGTCCAAAATGGATGGTTCCAACATGAATGGAAAACATCCATAGAAGCCTCAAATTTTCAGGAACTGATGTGGATCTACTGTCCTGGTCATGCAGGGGTGCACGGCAATGAGAGCTGACAGACTAGCTTTGAGAGGACACATAGTAGGAACAGCGGACATGGATAAGGGAGAAATACTTAAGACAATTAGTGATCACCGGTTGAAGATCGACACTGCAATCAATGAATCAACAAAACTTTGACAGCTGGAATGGGTATCAAACGTAAAAGGGATGAACATAAGATAGAATGCATCTGTCACGTATACAACCAGGAACAGTTAGCATTCATACCCTTCGATATTTTCTGAGGGAGACTGAACACCTATGGGTTTACCTTGAGTGCAATGATGTTGATTCTGATCAACAATCCTCCTCTTTTCATATGAGCTCTAAATTAATGTATGACAAGTTACATTTGAGGTTTTGCCTGTTCATGTTCTCTGTATCCTACCTGTGTAAAGCCTGTAAGCTTTTCCTGCCCTCACTCTTCCAGCACGTCCTGCCCTCTGATTGGCTGATGCCTGGGATATTGGAACAATCACCAGAGATTCTGAAACAATGACATGAGTGCTGTGTACATTTGTAGAAGGATAATGACATCAATGCAGCTGATTCCTGTCAAGTAGTTGTGAATGCTAAAAGAGCTCTAAATAAAACATCCATTAGATACAAAACTTGGAGCTGAGATAACAGAAGGTACAAAATAATAGCTTTTCTTGCTTAATTCCATTAGAAAACTTACAACTTATTCAGGGCATGACTATTAATCATCAAGTTCTATTCTGCTCCTGATGGAGCATGGAGTCACCACTGGAGCTGGTCCACATGCTGGAAGCCTGCACCAAGCCTCTAGCGCTTCTCTCCTCTACAGCTTATCTGCTATGGGACTACCTTCACCTTCACCTTTAAGACCATCTGTCAGGCAGCAATCATTTATTCTACCTGTGAGACCTACAAATGCTCTGCAACATTACATGAGCTCTGTTACTACATGGGTAAAATTTTGACTTGTTTTAACTCAAAGATTTTTTTTTTTTTGGGGACACTCTACCATCATCTTTCTTTCAGGATTCCCCTTAGGATTCTGCCGAGATCACCACTCATACGATAGCCAACACTATAAAAAGGCCTGACACCAAGCCCTTTATTAAGATTAATAACACATAAGGAAGGGAAACCCGAGGCCTGTAAACAGTAAATTAATATTAGACAAACATAAAGGTATGTTTTCAGGCACTCGTAAGAAATAAAGAAGTAGAACACTTGGACAACAGAAAAACAACAGACGTGAGTGGCTTACCCAGGGTTCGAACCCCGTACCTTCCGTACGACAACTCCGCCTAGCTATACTAGCGAAACACACTGACCCCACGGCCAGCTAGGCATCCCCAAAAAAGGATGCTTTACTGACTAGTCATCAGTAAGAAACACAAGATAACACCGGAAGTATACAGTGGGCAACTCAGCCCCTTAATGACGCAATCACTTCTGTTGTCCAAGTGTTCTACTTCTTTATTTCTTACGAGTGCCTGAAAACATACCTTTATGTTTGTCTAATATTAATTTCCTTTATTAAGATACCACTTTGTAAGCCATACAAAAAGATGCTCCCCCTATGTTTACCATGAGTCTCAAGGGAGACAATGGACAGAATCACTTTTCCCCTCAGGTTTTCATCATCATCATTTTCCCTTTGGCGATACTTACGGAGCATACAATGGTGGTTTATGTGGTTGTTTGTTGTACATGATGATGTTGTCAGCCTAATGCACAACCTTGTATGACATGCCCAGAGCAGTAGTAGTCCTTTTCTTTCTTTGTCTCTTCACAGACACCCCCCCCCCGTCCTACACGGGGGCTCAGATATGTTTTAAGATGAAGTTCTATTTGAGGCTGGCAACCTCATCATGGAAACAATGCTACACAAAGCACCAGTGAAAGATCACATGATGTGCCTTGGTGAAGACACCAGCATGATGTGCCTTGGTGAAGACACCAGCATGATGTGCCTTGGTGAAGACACCAGCATGATGTGCCTTGGTGAAGACACCAGCATGATGTGCCTTGGTGAAGACACCAGCATGATGTGCCTTGGTGGAGACACCAGCATGATGTGCCTTCGTGAAGACACCAGCATGATGTGCCTTGGTGAAGACACCAGCATGATGTGCCTTGGTGAAGACACCATGGACTGAGCTCAACTGCAGCAGTGGACCCAAACTACTCGAGGAATGAATAAAAAGGAGAATATAACAGGTACACCCAAGAAAGGAAGATTTTTTACTAATAATACTATTTAAGGGGAAAAGAAACATGCAAAAGGAAATAACTTGTCAAAACTTTCTAACACTCAATTAAAAAAACACTGTGAACCAAAGGAAACAACAATTAAAAAAAACAAAACCACTATTAACTTATACTAAGGTAAAGAAAAACAATAAAGTACTACAAACATCAGAACAACAACTACCAATAAAAACATGTTGTGTACTGTAAATAATCACTGCCTTCCAGGAATATTCGTTTATGGGGAAAGGCTTTGGGAGTAAACCCTGAGGATAAATCCGGAGTCGGAGTCCCTAAGGCAGTCTAATGTTGATTCGATATTATTCTGGCAACTCCTGCAACATGGCTGGTACCAAACTGTATCGGCTACTGCCGTTCCTTTGGACCTACGGCTGCATGGAGAGGGGGAACATGTGCATGGGCAACAGCTTAATCTCCATATAATTGTGTCCAAGCTCACGCCCTGGAGAGGACACTCCAGCTTCACCCTATATATGTTGGCACAACATGGGAAAGTGGCAGTTACCGGTTATAAGCAATTTGCTCAATGGGCGTAGGGTATGGTGCCTGGGGCTACTTCCAAAAGTGGGAGAGGTTCCAGGATCTCACTGGAAAGCTACCACCTGTTTCAAGCTGGGCAGCCACCAGTCAATTAGATGTTGTCCCACCACTGTCTCCTTTCCCCACTGGGTGTATGGGGATTAAGGTCAAACTCGAACTGTAGACAGAAATTTTTACACCATGCATTAATCACAAAACAAGAAATAACAGAAAGAAACCAACTATCAGATTGGGATGTTAGAATGTCTGGACTATGCTGACTGGACTATCTGAAAACCTGCATGACATAAATGATGTCAGGAAGACAGCCATAATCAATTATGAACCCAAAGCTGCGGTATGTAACACCTGCACCACCAGTACACTTCTATATGGCAGCGAGACATGGACAACCTATGCTAAAACAAGAAAGAAGGCTCAATACCTTCCATCTACTGTGTCTACACCACATCCTCTGTATTTCATGGAAGGACAAAGTGACAAATGTTGAGGTGTTGTCACGTGCTGGTCTTCAAAGCATGTTTACACTGCTTATACAGCACAGGCCACGCTGGCTTGGCCATGTCTGCCACATGGAAGATGGTTGCATCCCAAAAGATATCTTCTGCAGATGGTAAAAGAACAGTTGGTGACTGCAGCTGAGATTCAAAGATGTGTGCAAGAGAGACATGAGGGCACTGGACACAAATCCAGCAACCTGGGAGGATGAAGCTGCCAACAGCACCAAGTGGCGATGCTATCCACAGCAGCACCTCAGATTGAGAGAAAAGAAGCTCTCACAGCAAGCAGAAGAGAGGAGAAAACGTCGAAAGCAACACCAGGAAAATAAGCAGTTGAGGGCTGTCACCACAGGGGCACATTCCCATAGTCAGTTATGACTGAAGGGGCTATCATTATTATTATTAGTCAAGAAGTAAGCAAACAAGTTCTAATGTAAACAGTCATCTTCAACGGCATTCAAATGTAAATAACAATGTGATGTTGTTGTTTAACTAGGGCTGCTGAGCTTCTTGCTCTTTTGCAGCCAATGTCAAATTGAAGATTCCTTGGTATTATCTACACCGTAGATCTAGGCTTTTCCTGTGGCTTTTCTGCCATTGTGAAACGTGTTTAGTTGAAGTCATGAGCTCCAGTTTCTCCAGCTTGACTGGCATTTAAAGGATCATCACCTCTGGTCTCAAGCTAGGAGGAATAATCACATGGTATACTGTGCATTCCTCACCATCCAAGGAGAGCATTCCTCACCATCCAAGGAGGCTCTCCAAATATGCAGAGCTAAAATACTGTGCTCTGGTTCTGGACTCTCCCAAGGAATTGTCACATCCTACACAGAGCCACTTCTCAGCTCCTCTTGACCATCATGGGCCCATGGTGAGATCCTCCAGCAGTCAGCCAACCAGGTAAAAAGCAAGAGTTATGTCAGGGGCTCAAGCGACTCCTCCAAGCTTAGTGTGCAATGCTGGGTTCTCACATGTTTCCCCACAGGGGGAATCCCTGGAAGTGTGTAGATGATTTCAAGAATCCATGAGGGTGTAAATAACCTCACAGACAGTTTCACTTCCATATCTGTATACTATAGCGTTGTGTTTAGCTGGTGGTCATAAAAGGATGACTCTCAATATGCCTCCATGCGTAACAATATGATATAAATAAACCACAAAATGGAAATCTTCTTCTTCTTCTTCTTGCGATCGCATCTTTGATGATTACACCGTCAGACGAGTTCTCATGATGAATTCGACTGTTGTTTGAAGTTCCTCTTTAACTCCATATAGCTTTGAGTTTAGTGTTGAGTCATTGGGCCAGTATATCTTTCTTAACTGGTCATACAGAGGACAGTCCTGTAGAACATGCTCAGCAGTTTGTTCGTTTAATCCACATGTGCACAGTGGTGAAGCAGACAATCGTAGCTTGTGCATGTGTTTATTCAGTTTGTTATGCCCTGTCCTGAGTCGAAAAATAGTTGTCTGTCCCTGCCGGTCGAGAGTGTGATAGTCGTCTTTGGGTTGGTTCTGTTCTCTTCTGATAGTCTGGATAGCTCTCTTTTTCTCAAAGTATGTGACTTCATTATCTTCTTGTTCACATTCTCCTCCCTTTTTTGCAAGTTTATCTGCCTTTTCATTTCCGGGTACACCACAATGAGATGGTACCCACTGAAGTATGGTTCTCTTTTTGGCAGCTACCTTGTTTAGTTCATTTCTCAGATGCGGGAGTTTACCACCCTTGAGAGCTTGCAGGACAGACAGTGCATCTGTGAGGATGACTACCTGGTGGCAGTCAGAGTTGGTGTTATAAATCATATTTGCAGCTTGCTCTAGAGCTTGAACCTCAGCTGTATAGTTGGAACAGAATTTACCAGTGGGAATGTGCCTAGTCTCATAGTGGTTGTCAGGATATGAGATAAAGATACCGGCACCTCCATTCCTAACAGCATTAGTTGCTGATCCATCTGTATAGGCATGTATCCATGATTGATCGGGATAGCTTTCTTGGATCATACTCAATGTAGCAGTTCGTTTTTGCAGATCATTATACTCACATCCACTTGTGAGACCACTGACTGATGTATTAATTTGGAGGGCACTGCTGGCCTGCTCCCATGGTACAGGGTATAGGGTGGGCTTCAGTGGTGTTGTCTTCATGGATAGGTCTTCTTGATGCTGTCTTATAAGTCTTTTCCCCCGATGCACAAAGCTGCTACGCTTTAGACGTCCCAATGCCAGATCATCTAGTCTTGCCTTCATTGGGTGCATTGGCATACTGTTGTACTTTTCCATCTGGATCATGGTTTTTGTGTCTCTTCTATGGGACAATGTCTGTAATCCAGCAACCTTCTGCATCTCTGTTATTGGTGTAGTTTTCATGGCTCCTGTAATGAGCCTGAGAGCTTGATTTTGCACCTTGTCCAAAGACTGCAGATGTGAGTTAGCAGCTGATGACCATGCTGCTGAGCTAAACTCTAAGTGTGGTCTTATTACTCCATTATAAATCTTCTTTAGATTTCGTTCATTTGCTCCCCAGTTGGTACCTGCTAATTTTCTGAGTATGCCTAGTCGTCTTCGGGCCTTTCCTTCTGCATTTTCAATATGCTTATTCCATGTAAGCCTTTGGTCAAATGTCACCCCAAGATAGGTGGGGTAGCTTTCTTCCTTGATCACGGTTGTCCCTAGGTGTATGTTAGCTGATTTGTCCTTGGGGGCGAGGGAGAACAGTGTTGTGGAGGTTTTGTCTGTGTTTATTGTGATAAGCCATTTCTCTGCCCATGACACTAGCATGTCTGCTGCCCGCTGCATTCTATAATTTGCTGTGGTGACATTTTCATCAGCGCACCAGAGTACTAGGTCATCTGCATATAAGGCAGCTTTAACTCCTGCAGGGAGATCTTTCACCAGGTCATTGATGTAAACAAGGAAGAGTGTTGGGGAAATTACTCCTCCTTGAGGTACCCCCTGATGGAGCAACACTTTTCTGCTCTGCAGACCGTCAAGAGTGACTCTAGTTCTCCTGTTATGCAAGTATGACTGGATCCATTTCATCATGTTGCCTTGGATTCCACTTCTCCTAAGTTTTGCAATGAGGCCATCTTTCCACACCTTGTCAAAGGCCTGCTTGAAGTCGACCCAGATCGTTAGGACCTTTTTCTTCTCCTGGAAGGCATCTTCTATTGCTTGAGACAAGTAAGTAACTTGGTCTTCTATACTGTAGCATTCTCTAAATCCAGCTTGTTCCGGCACCAGGATCTGCTCAGACTCTAAATACCATTTCAATCTGTGGTTGACTATTCGCTCCATAGTCTTCCCAACACAGCTTGTGAGACTGATTGGCCGGTAACTTGCAGCCTCGGTCTTACATTTCCCTTTCTTTAGTATGGGTATTGTGATGGCTTCTCTCCATACTTGGGGTACCGTTCCTTTCAACCAGCTGTGGTTGAATATCTCAAGCAGTTTTGTCTTTGCTGCTGAGCTCAGATTTACTAGCATTTCGTTGCTGATTTTGTCTGGGCCGGGTGACTTTTGAAACTTAAGCTTGGAAATAGCCTTCTGTAGTTCTCCTAGTGTGATGGGTTCCCTCATTGGGGCAGGAGTATCTGTCTGTCCCATGGTTGCCAGTATTTCTTTTCTTATCTCTCTCTGATGGTCTATGTTAATGGGTAAGTTGCTTTCTGAACTGTATCTTCTAGCAAACAAGTCTGCAGCTTGTTTTCCTCTGAAAAGTTTGCCACCTTCATCCAATGTGATAGTCTGCCTTGGTGAGGAATGCTCTTCATTTAGAGACTTGACTAATCTCCAAAGTTTCCTGCCGTCTTTCTCAAGGTTCAGCGATGCCGTTTTAGTTCTCCAGCTTTTCCGTTTTTCTTCTAGCTTTGTTCTCTGAAACTCTGCTACAGCCTTTTTCCATTTGTTGTGAGTTTCAAGTGAAGGCTGAGACTCTGCGTCCTTTCTAGCCTTGTCCATAGCTTCCTGACGTTCTTGGAGTGTGCTGGACCAGTATGGTATGTAGTTACGCCGGCATCCTTTGGGAATGGTTTCTTTTGCAGCTTGTAGTATGCATCTGTTGAAGTCTTTTACCACTTCATTAATGTCTCTGTTCTGTACCTTGAGGGTAGACAGCAGCGTGTTCACCTGATGCCTGAATAAACCCCAGTTGGCTTTTTTGTAGTTCCATCTTGTAATGGCTGGGCCTGTACTGAGAGTTGCACTCTGGACAGTAAGAAAGATTGGGCGATGGTCGCTTCCCCCTAGTTGGTCTCCTACTTCTCTACTAATAGATCCAGCTATATCTGGTGTGGAGAAGGCAAGATCTGGTGTTGAGGTTGTGTGCCATCCTCTGGAGTAGAAGGTAGGAGTATCTGTGGCATTATTGACTAGGATTAGGGAGTGATCATCTTGCCAAGTTTCAACCTCTTCACCTCTGTGATCCAGATGGTTATAGCCCCAGCTCTGGGAGTGGCTATTAAAGTCTCCAACTGCTATAAAGTTGGTGGCTGGTACCTGTATAGAGCTGAGACTCAGGGGTTTGTTGTTCGGACAGTAATAGTTCAGGAGTTCTATTTCCATCTTGTCTACCTTTATCTGCAACAGCTGATATTCTGCTCCATCCATGAAGGTTTTCCTTTCGTGTGCAGGAATGTTATTCCTTACAAGAGTAAGTACTCCTCCTTTTCGTCTATCTTTTCTGTCGGATCTGAAGCATTGATATCCCCTTATTTTAAAGGTTTGATCTGCTTTCAAGTGAGTCTCTTGGATACAGCAAACACTGACTTGCTTCTCATACAAGATGTTTTCCAGCTCTGTCTTTTTGCTGTATCCAGCCTGCTTGCTGTTCACTCCCTCTGCATTCCAGTGCATCATGACAAGTGGCACTCTGGGTTTCTCTTTTTCTGTTTTGTTTTGGTCAGTAGTTCTCCTCCGCCGTCTGTTGACTCCACAAGACGGTCTAGAGGGTCCTCCAGTAGCTAAGGGTGGGCTCTGTCGAGATTTATTTGACGGTGTACTCTCCATAGAAAAAAAAAAGCGAGTTGCATGATACTGTGGTTTCCGGTGCGCCTTCTGGCCCAGTATCTACGACTTTAGCACCTGTTCAACGGGAGAGTGGGCTCATCCCTAATCTGTTTATGTTCCCAGTAGTAGACTATTCGCAAGCAGCCTGGGGGTGTCACTGCTCTGCGCGGACCTTGTTTACCGAGGCGGCGTCCGAGCTCGTATGGTGAAAATATGGTTGCGTTATCTTCAAAATAGCCCTGTCTTTCCCGTGGCTTTTCTGCCATCCTGCAACTTTGAGTTAGGGAGTTCTGAGCTCCAGTCTCTTTCCCAGGCATTTTATCCTGGCCTGGCACGCATACAGAGGACCCCACTTCTGGTTCTAAGTTAGCAGTTGGGGATAGGTGGGGTAGCACACTGTGCATTCCCCGTCATCCAGGGGGCTCTCCAACTATGCAGAGCTTGCACAATGCTGTGCTCTGGTTCTGGGCTCTCCCAAGGAATCCTCACGTCCTGCACAGAGCCACTTCCCGATACCCACCACCTGCCAACCCTCCATTGTAGAAATCTCCTGCATGCGGCCATCCAGTCAAGAGCCAGTATTAAGTCTGGTGCCCAAGTGATCCCCCCAAGCTCAGTGTGCAATGCTGGGTTCTCATCATGCTGCAACACAGGAGGGATTGTGATGCTCAGCCATCTCTCTCAATTCTGCACCGATAAGTGACATCGGGGACTTAACTTTGCCTCAGTACTGGGAGGCCCCGTTTCCGGGTACACCACACACAGCCAATTGAGGCAACGGTCGCCATGGGCGTGATAGACGACAAACAGTGAAGAATGAGGCAAGAAAGCATTTAACCCATGAAGTGGGGGTGGATTGGTGCAGACCAGAGCATGTACCACTCGCCGGTGGGTTCTGCATCTACACCTATAGGGTTCCACCCACTCCTCAGCCCATTTAGTCTGGCCCCTCACCCAGGACCTGTCCGGCTTGGGTGACCCTGCCAGGAGTAAAACTCCCGCCGGCATAGCTCCCGGGATCATTGAGGCGCTCAAGCTCTCCAACCACGGCAAGGTAGGCTTACATGTGGAGAGAAAATGGAAATGAATATTACACTGAATATTCTAATTATAACTGTCAGGCTGAACAAGTATCTCCTTAGATGGAGGATGAGTGGAAGAAAATGAAGCTCATCTGATGCTGTTCCACTCTACTCAAATTTTTTTTAAATTAAAAAAAAGGAAGATTTTCCTGTTCGGCATACTTTTTATTATACTGTTTACACTGTGATGTAGCTGTAACATTGTAACATGCCTAAGTCTAAGGTCTTCTCCCATATAGAAGACCATGCTCACACAATATATTTAACAAAAATTCCGAATATCTTAAATAATACATACCAATGCCTGACTTGGGGTTATATGCCTTCAGTTTGACAAACCCAGTGTCCACAGCTTAAAAAAAAAATCCAACTTTGTTGATGCAAGTATTAAACAACAAGCTATAACAGAGAATGAAAAAAAAATCTGATCAATATCAGTTTCACCCATTGAACTGATCCATATGTTTATGTCAAGTAAGTGACTTAATGATTGTTTTAATAATCACTTACTTTAATAACTCGTCATCAAAGTGGGAAAAAAACTGAGATTGATAATAAAGCCACAAGCTATGGACCTGATTTGCGATGGCCCAGCTAAAAGTCTATATGCGGCTAACCACAAATAAAAGTCACCCACTGTTTGGGAACATTGCTGACATCAAAGAGGGTGATGGTGGAGGGAAGTCAGGGATGGCACAGGCAAAGTTTGGGCAAAAGACCATAAATGAAAAAAATATTCAAGGGGGAAGAGTGGAGTAAGTCGGGTGAGAACTGGACAAACTAGCAGCAAGTCATCATCAGCCTTGACAGGGAGTATAGAGATTAGTGTAATGGGACAGTAGAGTTGGAAATTAATTAACAGATAAATGACCGTGCTGGGGATGATGATGCCACTGTGAACACTGAAGCTTCTGTACATGAAAAAACATGCTGGAGTTTCTGAGAAGAAAGTTTAGAATCTAACGCAGAGTTAAGGTAACTAATGAAGAATTCTTGAAATAAGCTAATGAACAAAAGTATAAAATAGCAAATATAAAACAGCTAATCACCCATTTGTCTAACAATTTGATTGCATGCTCACCCAGGAGCCTTGTGCTCTTCGGGTCCCCTCTACACTCTGTTTACGGGGTAGAAGAGATTATGATTAAGAAAGAAAGAAAATATAAGGAGATTCTCGGACAATCAACTTTTACCAGACATGTGCTTAGAAGAGGTGCACTCAAAAATGTTGTGAGCGCAGGAAAAATGAAGGGAAAGAGATAAAGGCAATGCAATAGATAGTCTCACACTATGACACGGGAAGAGATCAACAAGAGAATGAAGGACAGCATAACAATTAAGATATGTGGAGGGAAACAATCCCCTAAGCCTTGAGGCATGGCACCTTATTTGACTAATATATCTGTCTGCACGTGCCTCTGTGCCTACATCTCCTCCTATGCGCCTAAGGAATCCATTTTATTCCTTATCTTGGCTGTCTAATTCTGTCCATTCCATTTTTATCACCTCTATTTTGATCGCCATTTCTGTCAATGCAGTATTTTTCTCATGCTTTTATATCCTGCGTACATAATAGCAGAGAGTGGCAAATGTGAAACAGGAACCAAGAAGAGCGTAGGAATGATCAAAGTTATATTCAACAACACAGAACTGATATTAACATTCAAACAAATAACTCCAAATTTATAAAATAAAATAAGCAAAATGGTGTTGAGTCAGTTTTTCAAATAAGCAGTAGGCTAGAAACATGGGAAGTTTCAGGGTTGTGTGAGAAGTTAATGTGATTGCATTTACAACAAGCCCCTAGTCTTTAAATTTGCATTTATTTACGTTTTTCAGGGAAAGATTATGGTGGGATTTTTATCTCATTCGTTTTTTTTATTTCTCTTTGTATAATAATAGAGTTTGGACTTTTTGTGTAGATTAAGAATTAGGTTTCTAGCAAAGATGGTAGTTTTAACTTTTAGACTGGCACCAGCGCGCTGTTTCATTGAGATAATTCGTTCATGGAAGATTTTCCAGTGTAACATAATGGCAGAGCATTTTCGGTTCTTCTCAGTGAGCGCGCTATAATTTTTAGTAAGGGTGAAATCAGATGGGGGTAGAGGGGGAGTTTTAAGCGCGTGGAAACAGGTCAGCAACGGAATTTTTCAGCTTGATCGTAAGTTCTAAAATTAGATGATGACCGCAGGCAATTCCTGGCCCGTTGGTTGGTTCATAGATCGACCCGCTTAAGAACAAAGCCTAGCTATGACTCACGCGTAGCGTGGTCTCGAGTAATAAATAAGCGGGGTTCCCTGGCAGAAGTGGGAGATTTTTTGAACTTCTACGCCTTGGGAAAAACTTGCCACAGAGCCGACTTGCTCTTTCGAGAGAAATTTGTGCTGCAGATATTTTCCAGGCGTGGCAGCTAGGGCTACAGTAGTCCTTGAGCGGCTAGAAGTTTGCCGGTCTTCTCAGGAGAAGAAGAGTCGGCAGAGCCAGGAAAGAAAGTGGAGTAGTGACAAGGGGTTCACTGGTGCAAACGTTTTGTACCCAAGAGAGCAAGGAGCTGGAAGCACAGACTTCTTCAGCAAGAACAAGAGGTTCTTAATAAAATTCGGAGCTATTCACGCTCAGATAAAGCACACACTGAACCTAGGCGCAGGGCCTAGAGGTGTCGTGATTGGTCGGTCATAATAACACCGACGGCCCAGACCCAAGAGAGGGTAACGGGGCCCTGTGATTTTTCCAGAATCGTCATTGGTAGTGCAGAAGAGTCCAAGTCGAGAAACCAGAATACCAATTCAAGTTAGCAGCTACAACAGGCGGAGAAGAGGGGAAAGGGTTAACATCCCTCTTTACTGCACGAGATAGATAGAGAGAAGGAGAGTAGTGGAGGAGTCGTTTCTGTAGGAACTAGGAGTGTCAGACAGACACTGAACATAACATTAGAACTCAGCAAGTCATCTGTAAGTTGTGTCGGAGGTGATAGAAGGGTTCTGGTCATGGACTTTGTGATAGTCAGAGAATATTTAGCCTTGTGATAGTCAGAGAATATTTAGCCTATAGTGGAGCAGCGGTGTAGGCGCGTCATTTGTGTAGAACCACGTCTGCAGACAGACGGACAGTAGGAGTTAGGGTGTGTTTACATGATATCAGGTTGATTAGGAGAAAGACGGATCTGGTGTTCGAGATCCTCCTTCACATGTTGTTGTATTACTTACCTTTCTTCCTTACAGGTTGAGGGGAGGGCGACTGTGGGGTTACCTTACCTAATCACTTGAAATTAATTGTTATGTTCTTTCCAGGTGTATGAACACGCATGTTTATTCTATTTTTGTAGTATGTTATATGAATTTTTGTGTGTGGTGTAAATAAAATCCATTGTAAATTTCCGGCTGGATCAGTCACTTACTTCAACCTATATGTTGTCTGTAAGTGGTGTCTGTGGTGTTAAGTAATTAAACCTTATCCCAGTCTTGGTAGCTAGAGGTAGTGAGGTTATCGCAAAACGTTACGTCACTTAGTGGCAAGGGAGAGTCAATTTCGGTTCTCGACCCTTGACGCCAATAGCCTCATCTCCCACAGTCACTGTTATTTTCTTCTGAAATCTATCTTCTTAGTCTTTCTTTCCACTAGGGTCTAGTCTATTTAGGTAGGCAACCTCTAGTCTTAAATCCACTTCGTGACAGGTTGCAAGACCTGCAAGAGCTTATGTATGCTTTGTTGTAAGCTTCCTACAAAGAGACAAACTGAAGTAGTGGTTCCATGCTCCATAGGGAAGGAAAAGAGAAATGAGGAATGGCTGTTTGTTGCAAATACAATCAGTTTTTTATTCTTCTCTGTTCTCAGTTACGTATATCTGCAGTTTAAAATTGCCAACTCTTTGCCATTTTGGGATGCCATCCATGTACTATATTTTTTCTTGTTGTATACCTTTCTTGTCTCCAATCATTCAATGTGCCCCAGTTATCTCAGACTGTTCACTCTAATGATGTTGACTATCTGTGCACAGTTGGTATTTTTCTTTGTTTATAATTTACCATTTCATTTATTACTATTGTATCATTAACCTGGAAAATACAGACTTTCATAAATGGATGCTGGTGCAGTAAATATAGATGGATTGAAAAGATATGACAAGATCACATTTGCGGAATTGATGGAAAGATCCAGATAAACACCAGTGGAATAAGGGGCAAGACACTGGTGTTGGATAGCACCAACCTCAAGAGATCCTCCTTGTGTGATCTAAGGGAGTAGATCGGAGCATTGATTGAGTTCTCCGTGTGCAATGAAGATAGTCCTTAAAATCAAACCATACCAAATCTTATGAAAATGAACTGACAGCATTACAAGATGGTCCCTGTTCTGGAATGCCCAGGGGAAGGGAAAAAGGGAGACTAGAAAACACACAGAGAAGAGAACTGGATACAGACATGACAGAGGACAGAAAACAAGGAAATATCTTGGAACAGATGGAACAGGATAGAAAGGCTTGACATGTTTTTGTTGAGGACCTATACTCCATGGGAGCTGAAGTATACTGATGATGATGATTCTATTTATATAAATACAAACAATAAAAGAATAATGGGGTTGGAATTATTCTTACTGTAAGTAATTCCTGGGATGGTGATGGAGGCTTCTGCTATGTTAGTTGCCACAACAATCTTTCTTGTGTTCTTCGAAGTTCTTTCAAAAACTTTCATCTGAAAGTTAAAGAATTAATTCAAGATTTCGGGATAACAATTATCTGATGTGTGTGTTTTCTGATCCCCTGAGGTTAGAAAGGCTGGATGTACTTTTGTTCCTCTCATACTAAAGAGCAAATATGTCTTCCAAGGGGTCCCCAAACAGGACCCAAGGATGACCCCAGCGAGGGAGAACCCAGGGCGAGCCCAAGCGGCCCCTGAACTTTCCTCTCTAATCATGGTGAGCCCAAGTGGTCCCTGAACTTTCTTTTCTAATCAGCCCAAACATATCGGAGCTGAAGAAGACCAAAAGGATGAAAACCCTAAAACTGTCTGGAGAAGTTGCATACCAACTACTCCTATACTCCCCATGGAGCATATTATAGGGAGAATGGTTTGGTCAACAGATGGGTTAGCAACCAGAGACAATTAGCCACCCCAGTCCCTTATCGAAACCGACTGATGCAACAAACCCCACCGAGCAGCACAGGCCTCAATTAGGCATATTCTGGTAAAGTACTTTTGGCCAGGCATGCAACGAGACATTCAACAATATGTGAAAGATTGCTCAGAATGCCAGAACCTGGGAAACAAAAATCGTGAAACCCACCATTTATCTAAGATGACGGAGAAGGAGCAGAGCAGGGAACTCCCGACACTGGAGAAGTGCCCTGACATCTATTCACTACCGATCCTCAGCATAGCAGAACTGAAAAGGGCACAGGTTGATGATGCCACCTTAGCACCCTGTTGTGAGAGGCAATATAAATCACAACCCTCTACCTCTTCGGGAGCCTTCTATAAAGAGAACAACGTGCTGTATCATCACATGAGAAATGGGAAATAAATTGTTGTACCATGCCCATCCAGATCTCGCATTATGAAAACAGGGCATGTGTTACCTTCAGATCAGCATGTAACAATGGGAGCAATGATGCGTAACCTTCAAGTACACTACTTCTGGCCAGGTATGTGGGCAGACATACGCAACTTTGTACAGTCTTGCAACCAATGCCAGCCAGGACCCTTCTCCCCCCCCTCCCCAGTCATTCACAACACCCACGGCAAAGCGGAGGAAACCAAAAATACAGAGACCCCTGGTAACTACATCGTGCCACTCTAAATGTATTTATGATATTCTGTGACTGGTGTGACCTACACTATCTGATAGCAGAGAAACTAAAGTTCCAAAATATTTTTTTTAAAACTAATAATCTCTAAAATATTGGATTATGTAAATCAGTGGAACTCCCAGGGGATAGACAAGTGGTGCTCCAGAATATTTAACAATTTCCTAAGCTTTGTCCCTGAAAACACATGCAAAAAGAAACAAGTATTGTTACTGTTTTTCTGAATCGAAGTCATTGTACTTTGGGCAAACCCATAGGTGCTTAGTCTCCCTCAGCAAATGTCAAAGGGTTGGAAT
Source organism: Oreohelix idahoensis (assembly GCA_024509875.1). Classification (NCBI taxonomy): domain Eukaryota; kingdom Metazoa; phylum Mollusca; class Gastropoda; order Stylommatophora; family Oreohelicidae; genus Oreohelix; species Oreohelix idahoensis. The sequence continues at coordinate 72,640 of JAMPIV010010916.1, forward strand.
GCTAATTGTTCCTGTTGTGCACTGGCTGGCTGTATAAACACCAGATGCATCCTCTCATACATTCATCCCAGCTGGTCTTACGTTTGATGCCAAATTCCAGCAAACTCAGCCTTGATGATTCATCGATTGCAGTGTCATTATCTAACAGGCAATCATTAGTTGCCCTCAGTATGTCTCCCTTATACATATTCAATGCACCATCTATGGGTGCTCTTGAAGCCAGTCTGTCAGCTCTTTCATCTTTCATACCTGTTACCTATCATTTTGCTCACAGGCTTGTAATTCATCGCTGTGTGCAATGGAGCAGAACGCGAATACGCTTCGAGTGTAAAAGCGTGTGAGTTGTGGAATGTGTGTGACACAGGTATTTAGTGTATGACGTGGACAGGGTCTGCTGCGGGGGGAACGAAGGTTATCGTTAGCACAGTTGAGTTTGGCTTGTGTTTTCGAAGTGTACGGATTTTTATGTGAGAGCGACAGACCAGTGTTTATTGTTATAAAATATTTCAGAGTCAGGATAATTGACTCAATTCATTATGATGTGTGCCTGATTGTATGTGGCTTAAGGAGATGGACAGTAAGTGATTTGAATAAAATACGGATTTGTAAAGTATGAAGGCGTCGTAGACGATACATAGACATTCTGACTTTAAACCGGCACAACGACATTATTGCTTATGTCTGCTAATGAACACATTTGTATTACTGATGTACGGTCCTATCATCATATGCTCTCAAAAGAAGTGAAGTACACTTATGTTGTATTGTGACATATTAAATGTGATAAAACGTACAACAAGCTGTTGATCAAGATTATTCAAGTTGGCCATTCCTTACGTTACTGTTTAGACTGTTGTCTATTATATCAAAATACCTTACAAGACCAGTGCAGCACAATAATATACTCGTTACCCAATAGCCTTCAATAAGTATAAGGTAACAGTATAAAGTGGTGGCCAGTATACACGGGATTTCGTTCTACCCACAAGATTTTATCAAAACGATACTACTGTCCCTAGCCACATCGACGAATTTTACAGTATCGAAAAGCAATAGAAATTTCTGCGCAACCTATGCCAACTGGTTTTCTTCAAAATAGGGCCGGCAAGAAGAAACTTAAAGAGTAAACAGCACACTTCAATCATAATATTGGCTGTACTTTACCAATAGAAGTTCGTATTTTCTTCATCAACGTCTTTGAGAAGAAAGTTATCATCACTCTACGCAGTTCCAGGTTGGATTCGTCAGGAAAAATTAAAGTAATCAAACAAAATTTCTGCAGCCAAGACGAAGCACAGTCATTCAACCAGTGAAACAAGATGGCTAGTTCTACATGTGGGAGCAGTCTGCATCGATGAAATTTCGCTCTACCTGTTGCATATGTTGGAGGCAACAATACTGTCACATGCATTTATACTTCTGAGGAAGGATCACAAAAAGATAAGTGGGCTAGTTTGTTGTAGCCTTAGTCTTACACAATTCTATAGTAGAGCCTTTTTGTTTATCTGTTTTATGTTTGTTGTGGTTAGAAGGGAGGATGGTATGGGACCTTGATAAGCAGAATTACATCTCATCTTCGGACGGGTCTGCAATCAAGGGTGTCAGTAGGGAAATTTATGTAATATTTTCTCAAAGAGGCCCGGCTCAAAATGCTGTGTGGAAAGCGCTCTTTGTGAATATACTATATTTACTTTATGTTATAGACGTGTTGTCCTGTATTTTCACTGTTGTTTGTATTTGTCGGTTGTTTTTTTTTTATTTAGTTTTTTCCTTCATTTTTGTACGTCTACTGTTGGTCTTCTCTATCAACATACGTTGAAATATGGATTTTATGTTGTAAATTCGTCTTGTCTAGTCTAACCTTATAGTGTAAGCATACATTTCAAACATTCAGAATGCAGCACTCTGTTTCAGCCAGATGTGGTCTCCAGACTTTCCTGCGGTCATCCTGTGCCCGCGTTGTTACCTGCATTAGCCTCGCATGATGGGAAAGGCTTGCTAATGTTTCACAGGGTTTTTTTAAATAATCAACTAGTTTCAGTCTTGCGTGATACAGGTTGTACAACTGTTGGGGTACGCAAATCTTTGGTAGACCCATCTTGCTGCACTGGGGAGAATGTAAAATGTGTCCTATTTGGGGGCACGGTGGAATTCTATCCTGTGGCCATTGTGCACATTGATACTCCATTTTTCTCAGGTCAAGTGAAAGCATGTTTATTACAGGAACCAATTGCTGACATAATCATGGGCAATATTGTGGGTATAAAAGCGTGTTCACTCCAAGATATAGAAATCTGGGAACGTCAGCATATACTACATGCTAATATGGTCATTACAAGAGCACAGGCACAGGCTCAAGAGGAAGAAGAAATGACTAACAATCATGACAAGGAGGAAGATCAACATCTTATGCCGATATTAACGAAGACATCATTTATTGATATGCAAAAGAATGACAATTCTTTGAAAAGATTTTTCAAATTGATAAAATCAGATGATGTTGATTGCTCAGAAAGGTCACAACCTTGGTATACAATTAAAAATGACATATTAATTCGTAATGCTAGAGATGCTACATCGGTACAGCAACAAATTATGGTACCAACCAATATTCGACCTTACATTCTCAGACATGCGCATGATACAAACTGTGCAGGCCACATGGGCTTTGCTAGGACGAAATATAGAGTCTTACGGCATTTTTATTGGCCTGGAGTAGTCAGGGATGTCAAATTATTTTGTCGTTCGTGCAAGACATACCAACAAGTGGCTACAGAGGGTGCTTACCATAATGCACCTATACAGGCTGCGGATATTTCAGTGCGACCATTCAAAAAAATGGCCATAGACTTAATAGGTCCACTGTCAGTTCCGTCAGCCAGAGGTCATAGATATGTCCTCACCTGTATTGATATGTGCACCAGGTGGCCGGAGGCAATACCTCTTAAACACATTGCTACCACCGATGTGGCTGATGCACTATTCCTCATTTTTACGAGAGTGGGGTTCCCTGACAATATTTTATCAGATAGGGGAACACAGTTTGTGTCAGATGTCATGTCGCATGTCATGAAACTATGCAATATTGATAGATCTCTTAGCTCTGTTTATCATCCTATGTCCAATGGCATGATAGAACGTCTAAATAAAACGCCGAAACAACTACTGGGGAAAGTGACCACGACGTATCCACAAGACTGGGATAGAGTGCTCCCAGCAGTGCTGTTCGCTTATCGGGAAGTCCCAAACGAACACACTGGGTTCTCGCCTTTTGAGCTCATGTATGGTGCTCCACCACGAGGACCCATGTCGATAATAAAACAATTACTTACAGGTTCGGAGATGACTCAGGAATGCCAGTCATCCTATGAGTATGTGGTGAATCTACGAAAGACACTTATAGACGCTTGGCAAATAGCGACTGATTCATCTGAAAAGGCAAAAGAAAAAGCTAGATCTCTTCAAAACCGTTGGAAAAAGTTAAGGAAATTACTTCCTGGAGACAAAGCTTACGTCCTGCTACCAACGAGAGAGAATAGCCTTCTCATTTCGTGGAGTGGTCCATATGAAATTATTTCAAAATTGACAGATGTTGATTACATTCTTGACGTGAAAGGCAAGAATAAAACCTTTCACATCAACATGCTCAAACAATTCCATGATAGACCTGAATATCTCAAACCTATCTTAGATGCTGTTAATGAAGTAATCACTGATCATCCTACATCTTACTCTTCATTATCAGTGATTCAAGAAGAACCCACTTCTTTTCATGATGTACCTTTGCAACTTCCTGTCATGTCTCTTTATCCGACAGAATCATGGGTAAATGTATCTATTTGTCCGGATCTATCCAGCGAACAACAATCTCAAATTCTTTCTATTCTAGAGTCATATCAGCAAGTTCTGTCTAATATTCCAGGCCGAACGTCTATAATCACTCACGATATTAGACTCACAGATCACAAACCTATTAAATTAAAGCCTTACCCTATCCCTATCCACTTTCAGGATCAGGTTGAAAAAGAATTAGGTCAAATGTTACAGCTTAACATTATTGCATCATCAGAGTCTGCTTATTCTTTCCCAATGGTTATAATCAAGAAGAAGGATAATAATATCAGATTATGCATGGATTTTCGTAAACTCAATTCCATAACGGAGTCTGACGCAGAGCCAATCCCAATTCTTGATGATTTACTGTCAAAACTTTCTAAAGCAACGTACTTTAGCAAATTTGACTTATCCAAGGGGTATTGGCAAATACCTCTCACGGAAAAAGCAAAACCTTTCACTGCTTTCGCTACCCCTAAGGGTCTCTTTCAGTATAATTTCATGTGCTTTGGCTTGGTAAACGCACCAGCGACTTTCGTTCGGATGATGAGGAAACTATTTTCTCATAGGTCTGATATCATCTCCTATATAGATGACATTTGTTTGTTCCACAACTCTTGGGACGAACATGTTTCTGGATTGAAATCTCTTCTCGAAATTCTTCGCTCTAATAATCTGACAGCGAATCCTTCGAAAGTTCACATAGGTTTCAAAGAAATTTCTTTCCTAGGTCACAGAGTGGGCCATGGATTTCTGAAAACTGAGGATAAAACTATCTCAAAGATTCTTAACCTATCAATTCCTAAGACTAAGAAGCAGGTGCGGAGTCTTCTCAGCCTTATACAGCTCTACAATAAATTTATGCCTCATTTATCTTCAGTTACGTCAGTTCTATCTGAGTTAACTACAAAAGGCTCCCCTAATAGAATTGTCTGGACGGAGGCCTGCAACATAGCTCTAGTCCATTTAAAGTATTACTTTTCATGTGCACCAATTTTAAAACTCCCTGATCCTCATCTCCCATTTATTCTCAGGACAGACGCTTCGATGTACGGTATTGGTGGCTCCTTAATGCAAGAAGTAGATGGAATGCTTCATCCAGTGATGTATGTGTCGAGAAAGCTCACAAAGACAGAAACCAGATATCCAATTATTGAGCACGAGCTTCTCGCGATCATATGGGCTGTCACAAAGCTTCAGCGTTACCTTCTTGGTTCTCGTTTCATCATTGAGACAGACCAGAAGGCCCTGTCGTTCCTTCAAAAGTCCAACATGAAAAACGCACGAGTCGCACGTTATGCAATTAATTTGCAAATATATGACTATATCATTCGACCTATTGAGGGCAAGTCCAATGTGCTTGCAGATGTTCTGTCGAGATGTACACAGACAGACCTGCCCGATTCTCAAGGATATGACATTGCTGCGACCCATTGACCAAGGTACAGTGCTGATTGTCTACAGATACCTCGCTAACTTAAAAGAGCTATCCTGACAATATCCATAACCAGATACAGATTACCATTGTTATCAAGAGAAACAACTCAAGTCATTTGAAGTCATGATAACAGACATTTTATGTGAATACATTCAAATCGTTTTACAGTACATCAAGATCCATGAACAGTACACAGGTTCTGATTTCCAGACAGTCATGACGTATGCAGTAAATGAACCAAATCAACCAGTATCTCAAATAAACAGTATAAGGCTCTTTGTCATATCTTAATGGCAATCCTTCACAAAATGACTGGGATGCAGAACTTTAAAAAGATCATATTTCCTATTCCAGCAACCGAACTTCAAAATGTTGGGCTCAGAGACTGTGACACTCAAGAGGCAACATATGAAAAGAAATCTCACACAAGAAACAATCGATTCAATACGCCTATGGAGAACTTCGCCATTTGAACATTCTTTTTTGTTATTACTTAAACCAGTTATGTGACTCTAAAGTGCTAAAATTACAAATAGTAAGCTTTCACACTAATGAAAGATGAACCTATCATTGATGACACTCAGTAACTTTAGTTAATCAGTTTTACACAATGCTACAGACAGCACACACAGGTTCATGTGGACATTTACATTAACGTAATTATTATACTTACTTAATACTATTTAATTAGTTAGATCTTTCATTTCATTCATCTTTTAATTAAATGCATTCAGATATTTCATTTTCCAAATCTTCACAATTTCATTATCATATTTCTTCACATTTTCATTGATTTTTCTGATTTTTCCATGGTGCTGACTACATTCCATAGACTGTTGCTCAGGTATGAGTATGACATAGACTGGACGGTAACTTCTCGCATTTTCTAAAAATGACTTCCTATATGGAAAACTTTCAGTTTTCGCTGGGGGGTGGGGTAAAAGTGTTACCTATCATTTTGCTCACAGGCTTGTAATTCATCGCTGTGCGCAATGGAGCAGAACGCAGAACTACATGACCAGAATAGTAGATTCAATCCAGTTCCTGAAGATTCAAGGCTTCTATGGAGGTTTTCCATTCATGCCGGAGCCATCCACTTTGGACCTTCCAAAGTATGGATTGTGAGTCCGATACAATAACTGCCCTTGTTAATGAAGTCTCAGACAGCCACCTTATCAACTGCAGTAGCTGCCTCTACCTCCATTCTCAAGCTGGAGGTTGTTACACCTCGCTATGTTCAGTGATGATTCTGCCCTTTACTCTAACAGAGATGCCCAACCCTGATTTCTCACCACAGATTACAGACCCATCGGTGTACACAATGGCTTCATCATCCATGGCATGATCATTTATCAGCTGATCAATTTCCAGCTCTGCCCTCCCAATGGCCCAAGTTCTGCATTGTCTGCCAAGGCTGAAGATGACTTGCTGGAAGTTCATCCAGTTCTCATCTGACTTACTCCACTCTTCCCCCGTGAATATATTTTCAACTGTGGTCACCTGTCTAATAGTCTCCTCTGCCTGCGCCATCCATGACATCCCCCTCTTTATTCTTGCTCCTTTGATGTCAGCTATGTTTCCATGCAGGGGATGCCTTTTGTCTGTGATTACTCATATATAAGCTTTTACATGGGACATCGCACATCTGAATCTAATTGACAGCAATCCAAGCATGTGCTGCATTGTCTCAATGGGTGTATCTTGCGTACAGCCCAAGACTATATGCATCCATCCATTTTGAATGTGTTCCAGTCATTCACATTGTGATATTGATAATATGAGTATTCCCAGACAATACTCGATGACTGACACGACTAGCTGATGATACACGAGAAACAGTTGGAGGGGGGGGGGGGGGGGGGGGGGGAGAGGAAAGAAGAGAAACAGGAAGCTGCAGATAAAATTGTGTTTTGGAACACACATGAACATTTTTAACTGGGAATAAATAGTTAAATGATCTTTCACTGACCTGTTCAGAAGATGGCAAACTTCCATGCATAGGGAGAACTTTCATTTTCATTGCATCCTTACTTAGTTTGCGGGCTTCAGATCTGAGAACATTGAATGGAAAAAATAAATACTGGTGAATAATATTATTGTTACCCAAACACTAACAATATTTCATAAGGATCACCAATACACCATTTTTATTTAATAGCTGGTGAACATTATAGATATCACAAGACAATGTCTACAGATAACAACATATAAACTCTAATATTAACTAAAATCAGCACACAAACACTAATATTAACAGATATCAACATACAAACACTAACATTAGCATAAAAATGCTTACAGATAAAAACATACAAGCACCAATATTTACATGTTACAACACAAAATCACTAATGTTAACAGAATGAAAATACAAATGTTAACAGGTATCAGCATCCAAACACTAATGTTAACAGGTACCAGCAAACAAACACTAATGTTAACTGGTGCTAGCACACAAACACTAATGTTAACAGGTACCAAAAACAAACGCTTATGTTAACAGGTACCAGCATACCATCACTAGCATTTGCAAAGTAAGTATTAAAATAAAAGCAGAAAACAAAAAAGGTATTAAAAAATAATGGCAGAAAACAAAATAGGTACAAAACATAATAGCAGAAATAAAAAAAAGGGGTATAAAATTAAAAACAAAACAAAATAGGTATACAAAATAATAACCGAAAACGAAATAGGTTTAAAAATAATAGCAGAAAACAAAATAGGTATTAAAAACTAACAGCACAAAACAAAATAAGTATACAAGTATTAGCACAAAACAAAATATATATATAAAATAATAATAGAAAACAAAAAAGGTACAACAAATTTCAGCAGAAAACAAAATAGGAATTACAAAAAAATAATAGAAAACAGGGACGGAGTGGCTAAGAGTTATGGTGTCCGCCTCAAATTCTAAAGGTACCGGATTTGATTCCTTGTAAAGGGATTATAATTTTTGGAAATATTTTTCAGAACCAGTGGTCTTAATGATGTCATGCTCCCCCCCTGGTCTCCTGGATAGTGAGATTGAATGCCTATCCTTCTCAGATAAGGGCGAAAAAATAGGAGAATTAATATTAGACAAACATAAAGGTATGTTTTCAGGCACTCGTAAGAAATAAAGAAGTAGATTTATGTTTTTCGAAAAAATAGGAGGCCCCGTTTGCAAGTTGCGCATGTTAAAAATCTCATGGCAGTTGGATATTGCAAAGAGTAGGCCACAAGGCCACTGCCCTGGCAAAATTTTAAAATTAGAAACCTACTTACCATAAAAATATTTATATAATGTGTGATTCCTATATGCACACATTGGGATTCTCCTTGTGTGATCTAAGGGAGGAGATCAGAACACTGGCAGATTTTAGTCCTTAAAACCAAAATGAAACCAAACAATAGAAAACAAAAAGGTATAAAAATAATAGCAGAAAATGAAATAGGTATAGAAATAATAGTAGAAAACAAATTTCAGCAGAAAACAACAAAGGAATAACAAAAATAATAGAAAAGGTATAAGAATAATAGCAGAAAACAAATAATAATAGCAGAAAACAAATAGGTATTAAAAAAATTAGCTGACAAAAACTACTAATACTTACATCAGCTGTGAAACAACATCGTCTACTTCATGCTGAAAATAATTTAAAAAAAAAACATACAAGATTGTGACAAGAGTATGTATACATCACATACTAAACAAAGAAAACCCAACATTTATAAACAGAAATCACCATGGTAATGAACTTCAGCTTGTACAACAATTATCCTCTATCTGTTAGCTCCCTGTGGACCACAGGCCCTCAACCATATTTCTTCAAGCTTTCTTGTCTTGGGAATTCCCCTCCATTTCTTTCCATGTCTACTTCATCTCCTCTTCCTCTTTATTTTCTCCTTCTTCACTCATTCAATACCTTTCAAACCTTGTGGAGCACAGACCTTTCATAAGTTGATGCCAAGCTATCTTGTGCCATCTGCCCAAGTTCTCTCCACGTCTTTTTTATGCCTGTCTGGCATGCCATGTCCAGCCGCATGGAAGATGGTCGCATCCCAAAAGATATCTTATACGGACAACTGGCAGATGACAAAAGAATAGTTGGGTGACTGCAGCTGAGGTTCAAAGATGTGTGCAAGAGAGACATGAGGGCACTGGACATAAATCCAGCAACCTGGAGGATGAAGCTGCTGATCGCACCAAGTGGCGATGCTCTCTATGGTGCCACCTCAGATTGGGCGAAAAGAAGCTCGAACTGCAAGCAGGAGAGAAGAAAACGTCAAAAGGAACACCAGGGAAAAAAAAAGTAGCTGAGGACTGTCACCTCAGAGGCGCATTCCTATAGCCAGTTATGACTGAAGGGGCTATTATCCTCAAAATCCATAATTCTTGCCGTTTGTACGTCGGTCACATCTAAGGGATGCAACTGTGGTTGAAAGTTAGACATTAATTGTATAGTTTCCCTTATATGTACTCTCCCGAAAATAGTAACACTCATTATGAATGACATTCGACCATTTGGTGGAAATGTGCTCATATTAGGCGGTGACTTTCGTCAAACTTCAAACGTTGTTCCCAGAGGCAGTATACGGATATCATCGAATTGTGCGTCAAAAATTCACCATTGTGGCGTCATGTAAAACAAATAAGTCTGATTACAAACATGCGTTCTGCTGGTCAAAATGGATTCAATGAGTGGGTCTCGCATGTGGGCGATGGACAAATGACAAACGAAATTGATGGATTTGATCCTGAATTGATTGAGCTTCCCGAAGCAATGGTGAACAATGAAAATATCATTTATTCGATTTTTGGCACAGAAGTTCTCACAACTAATGACGAAATTGCAGAAATTTTAAAAAAAGTCATTTTGACACCAAAAAATTTCGACGTGACAGCACTCAACTTTAAATTGTTGGAGCTACTCGCTGGAAATGAAACGGTTTACTTGAGCATAGATACCATGATTTCCGATGATCCCAGCGATGCAGTTGATTTCCCAACCGAGTTCCTTAACGAGCAGTGCCCATCAGGAATGCCACCGCGTTTGCTGAAATTAAAAGTTGCTGCATGTACCATGCTATTGAGAAATCTGAACGCAAAAAATGGACTATTGGATGGCACGCGTTTGGTCATAAAAGTCTTGCATCGGAATTCCATTGATGCAGAAATTATCACTGGCAGTAATAAGGGAGAACGAGTCTTAATTCCTCACATTGACTGAGGACAGAGCGAGCGCAGTTTGCCATTTAGGATGCGACGTCGTCAATTCGCAGTGATTTTAGCATTTGCAATGACTATCAATAAGGCGCAAGGACAATCTTTTGATCACGTAGGAGTTTTTCTTCCTGAACCTGTTTTTGAACACGGCCAGATTTATGTCGTCATCACCTGAGGAACAAATCATGAAAACTTAAAAGTTTTTGTTAAAAACACTTTGTTACAGTACGACTGTGGTGTGTGTTTGTAGTGGCACTGTTAGCTGTCACGGCTGACAAGAGTGTTGTTAGCTAAGTCTGGCTTATTATAGGTGGCCGACAAATTCAACAACGTGAATAGATATTGATGTGGGTCGAGAACAGGTATGTCAATGGTGATGAGGTCAACAACACTGAAAAGATGGGTCGTCAACTTGACCAACGGTTAGCAATGTACACTGGACCCATGTTGTACATTTAATTGACGATTCAATTTTATTGTAGGCAGATGAAGACAATAACATCATTGGTAGACAAATGGTTCAAATGTAGTTACTTCATGGTAGAACATCATACATCATGCAATAAGTGTTAAGACAGCCGTTTGATTGACATCACCGATTCATAAGCGCTGAAGGTCAACGGCTTGACAAAAATATATGGTGATTGCGAAGGAACCATGTGTTCACATCTTCAGGTACATAAATCACCTGAACATTATCGCGTCTGATGCTAGAGGGACACACTAGCCATTGAACATCACTGGTACAATGGAAGTTCTACCATAGCATACAGAGCCATTGGTCTCTGAGGTGTGAGACGTCGAAAATCAGCCATATTCTGGCAACAATATAATAACTTGAAAGTTTCCTGGAAAAGTACATCAGGAATTAGCTTCTCCACTTTTAAATATATATATACATATATATATTTTAGAGGAAGAACATAAAAGTATGTCCGTCTTGGACGATTACTATATCATCAAGCCTCTAGGGTATGATTTGTATAGCAACAAATCGACGGAACAAAAGTGCGTCATCTGCATTCAAAGATAATGCAGAAAAGTATGCATAACTATTTAAACAAAGTACATCTATATCAGATGCGCTCACATGTGTGTCTATCAAAAGTAGACTGGCATGTGAAAGTCTCACACACTTAACTCCCACGCGTAAAAATGACTTAACACACTTTTTATCAGGGAACATTCTTTGAAACAAATCCACGCACTTTCACAAAAAATGTTGTCATCAAAGAACTTTTATATTGAATAAAAAATATTTAAAAAATATATTAGTTTTTTTTTATTTACTTCCGTCATTATTGACAGGTTATTGCTTGTTATTATTATTACATCTGTCTCCTAATTTTTTCCCCATTAAGTTTTTTTGGGTCTACCAATATTTCTTAAACCCTGAGGATTCCAGACCAAGGACTGCCTTGTACTGCTATCAGCTAGTTTCCTCAGTATTTGCCCACTCCATTGCTACTGTCTTTTACTCACCTCTTGTTCCACTGGCATATGTCTGGTTCTGGTCATCAGTTCCACATTGGTATCTTTGTCATTTCAATTCAATCATTCTATCCTATACAAGCACCCATTTATGAAAGTCTGTAATTTCTTAGTTGCTGTTCTCCATGTTTCTGAGCTGCACAATATGATTGTATTGACACATTTGAGTTGAAGTTTCTTATTTTTGTGTTGGACTTGATTTCATTTGCTTTCTGTATATTACCCAATGAAATGAACACTTCTCTTGATTTCTGTATTCTTGTTTTAATATTACTGACATCTCATACAAATGAATGTTCACGTGGAACTGGAATCTAGACCCCCGAACACCATTCTCCAAAACTGCCCAACCCATGATGACCCACAACGTCTGACCTGGCCAGGGGGTGCTGAGCTCAAGCAGAAGCTGACCTGGAAAAGACTGTGGACTTTGTCCTGGCGACAGGCCTTCAGATTTAGCATGATTACAAACTAAACACAGAAGAAGAATAATATTACTGACAAGTACTCTAAATCTGTCTATGTTGTTGGCAAGATATGAGCCAACTTCTTGTAGTGGTGTTTCTCAAAGAAAAGTCTGGCGATTATTTGTCTCATTTATTCCTCTAATCTTTGTCTTTTCTCTGGGTTTTCAAACGCAACTGTTGTGACCTGCCATTCAACAATCTCATTTTTTTTTATTACATCCATTTTAACTTGAAGGGGCAAGTCATTAGCAAAATCTAGATCATCGAGCTGTGTTGTAAGAGTTCGCTCAATGATGCTGTTTTCATAATCTGATTATGGAGTGAAAAGGTAGTGAGGCATCCCTGTTGTACTCCAGTTCTTATTTATAAGATAAGATACACCAAGAAATACAGGCAGAAGATCAAGAGATGGGAACATAATAGGAAGTAAATATATCATGGAACACGGTGAAGAAATCAGCTCAAAACATAAATACTGCACACAAACAAAAGGGAATAAGAATATATAAAGTATAAACTGACAATTTTACAGTACAATGTAAATAATTTAACTACAATTCAGCTTAACTGTTGGCAGTTACATTAATCGTATCATGTGCTACACACTGCACTTACCATTCCAGTCAGAAACACAATTATATCTCCTGGTCTTTCACTGAAGTGGATCTTCATTACAGTATCAACAGAAGCTTTTATATAATTGGGGACTGGACTGGAAAAATATATATATAGATATATATTTAGTTATGCATATATAAAGGGTTTCCAAAATATTCATATTTAGAACTCTAATAACTCAAATAAAAGGGAGTTAACTGTTATTCTGCAGGAAAAAAGTATAACTGTGCAAGATGGGAAATAAGCATGCTTTAAGTATATGTGTATTCCACTTGGTGGCAGCATTTGTGTAAAAGAAAATGGCATTGGTGTAGTTATTTTCGGAGCCCAAATGGAAAACAGAGGTTAGAACTGTTGCATAAATAAATTAAAACACCATTTACTGAGAAAGATGATTTTACTGCCTCATATTCCTGAGGGTGTATGTAGTGAAATGGACAGAGATACAACGGTAAAATATCTCCAAGGATAACATTTAAGGATAAAAACATAATGCGTAGGCTGCGAATAGTACATGATCGCCTAGACCGCGGGTCATCATCCTCCATAATAATTGACTTGCTAAACAGGAGGGGAACGGCGGATCAAAAAGGAAAAAAAAATATGACTGGAAAGGCTAAGGAGACGCAATTGGGGGGGGGGAACGGAGAAAAGTCACGTTTCCCAAGTTGACATAAAAAGTAAGCAACTCGACAGAAGGGACCATAGATATGTTACGCCACAGTCATTTATTGGACGCTTTTGCAATACCAAGCCCTTGATTTGAATTCAGCGGCTAAACGCAGATGTTAGGAATATTACAAAAATTAAAAAGTACTTTTTTCTTAATATTAATGTTAGGAATATAAAAATTAGCTGGCCGGATGGCCCTTTCTGAGCAGTGAACTGATACGTTCTTAATTTTACAGACGGATAGATAATATTGAAGATAATGACAAAAGACAGTGTTGTTCACATCATCGACAGACTGTATGGAATCTAAAAGTGTCGCTAATTGCACAAAAAAACACGACCTCGAAACGCAGGTGTTCAAATTTACTTAGTATGGAGGATAGGGTTTTGGGTGGTGGCTGTGTCTAAAAATAACTTTTAACGACAAAATTTTGGAGGGGAGAGAAAGGTTGGTTCAAAAATCGAGTACATTTTGTAGAAACACAAGTAGAGACGGACAGACTAACAGATAACCATCCATACTTGACTGAAGCATGACTGAAATGACTTTATGGTAGGAATTTGAAATTTAAAATAAACCTAGGCAGTGATTGGCCACAGACAATCATATCATTAGCGCTCAGACGCGAAAGTGGGGCCATTCTTCAATAGTTGTTCAGTGATAGACACAGATTTTAAAGTGTGGTGATTTCCATATGAAAGAAAGTGAAAGAAGTTAGGGACGCCATACTATAGCCAGCAGCTCAGCTGAGTTTTGCTAGCAATTCTGTGTTATTTATTCATAATCTGGTAAGATTGAAATTATTTCCTTATATATTTTGAATATTGTTTCATGTTCGAGTGATTTGATACTGCCATATCGAAATCTAGCCTTACAAACAAGTAGGGATTTGCTCTAGACCCCCCGCCCTAGTCAGGGTCTAGGGACCAACAATGTACATAAACTCCAGCAAGGATTATGCAAGACAGATCAAGTGTTGAGAATAATGAAACATATTACCTATCCTCTTTTAGGGCAGAAAACTAATAAATATTTTTCAGAATCTATAGTCTGGGAGGATCTATCTGATGTAAAACCACCATGGTAAATGTGCTGTTTGGTCAGAGAGATCTGACCTGTCTGTATGATGTGGTTGTTGTGTCAGTGTTGTGTCCAGACGTGGGTAGAGAATAGATTTTGACACATGGCCCATACTTTGATTGCAGAGCTGTGAGTTTCTGTTGTCAACAAAGCAGTGTCTATTCAGTTGGTGACTTTACTCGAGTGTATCTGTGCAGTACTTGTGACAGAGACCACCATTATTGCCCGCCAGCACGGAGAGGTGGGACCACCAGATTTCAGCACCAGAGCTACAACTACAAGATGAGTGAGCCTCTGGTCTGCTGGACATTCACCAACGCTTTTAGTTACTAATACCCCATAAAAATTCCCACCATTTTCTGGACACTGTGTAGTCAATATAGACAGGTGTGATGAGGCCACCCCAACAGCACAAACATTAACTATCCTCCCAAGTAGATGACTACTAGAACATTTTAATAAAACTAACTAGTATAGTACATATATATGTACACTATTGCATTTATGATATAATATTCCATGCATTTCTTTCATAATCTCTAAATCCTTTTAAGTTCTGGTCAACCTAAAAAATTGATCCAGAACAAAATAAATGTAATATAATTCTATCAAAAAATTTTACACACGTGAGTTAGTTCAGTGTATTTTAACATTTATTAATATTATTAGTCTTGTTAAATATCTGTGGGTATATCTATAACCTATTACACCACACTACATATCATAACCCTAGACACTTTACGTAGCCACATTCATTAAAAAAAATTAAGTGTGAGGTCGTAGTGGTAGCAAGAAAGGCCTTCTGACAATTCTCAACTACATTTTATCTCAGGAGCCTTCACAGCTGGCCTCATACAATTACATTTAGTAATATCACCATCATACAATACCATCAACACCACTACATATATTGGGGTCTTGTCCAGGGATAATTAGCCCAACAGTAATATTAGGATCTCCTGGTGGGAGAAATAAAAGTAGGGAAATAAATTGTAAAATTCCCTTTAAAATTAAAAGTGTCCCTGCAGATAAAAGTTGGTGAATCTTCACAGCCAGTAATAATTAATTAGTTAACTGGTTAGTTAGAATTAGTTAGACTATAGTCATAAGAAGTACTTAGTGTATTTACTGGTTAGAGATTTATCTTGTATATTATTATATTGTCTAAAAAGTATGGCGGAGCTGGCAAAATTTAGATCAGCTGCTGTGCTCACCGCGAAGGAGATGGGAATGGATGGTCAAATTTTAATTCAATACGTAACGGCTGAATGTGATAAATATATTGAACGGGAAGAAAGGAGATTAGAAAAAGAGGCTGAAAGAAAATTGGAGGCTGACAGGTTGGTTGAAGAGAAGAAGTTAGAGGCTGAGACTAAGAGGCTGCAAAGGGAGGCAGAAGAAAAACGACAGCAAAGGGAGGCAGAAGATAGAAGGTTGCAGAGGGAGCACGAATTACGACTAAGGGAGCTGGAATTACAAGGCCAGGCTCCTGAAAATGGTGCCAGCCCTTTTGCCTCAGATGCTACTCCCAGACTGGGAGCCTCAAACTCAGCTATGGGGTTTCATTTAGACCATTTTGTTGAAAAAGACGATGACATAGAGGGGTACCTAGGACGTTTTGAGTTATTAGCTACTACATATGGGTTAGAGAGAGAGAGGTGGAGTTTAAAGCTATCACAGGGATTGAGAGGTACTTCTTATGAAGTATTTGCCAAAATGAACAGGGAAGACCAAGACAATTATGACATGTTAAAGCAGGCTTTGTTATTAAGGTACGAGAAGAATGGTGAATTTTATCGTAAGAAATTTAGAAATGCCAAACTGTTGTCTGGGGAGACATACCACCAATTCTCTGCTAGACTAGAAACCTATTTGGAGAAATGGACGGCTCTGGGGAAGACCCAAGATCTTAAAGAAATGATCATGATTGAGCAATTGAGAGAGTCCATGGCTCCAGACATGAGAAAATTTCTCATGGAACAAGGTGCAGAGAAGTTGGGGGAAATTTTAAATGTTGCTGAGAGGTATCAGGCAGCCCAGGCAGAGGTAAGTGGTGCTAAAAAGAAGCACATAGACAATTTTAAAGCTCCACAGCAATTTAATAAATTTGATAATAGAGAGCAGGGAAATAAAGGTAGGACAAACTTTGAGCGGCCAAGAAATGACTATCGCGACAGAAACTCACAGTTCAATGACCAAAAGTTCAATGAAAGAAAACCGTTGAACCAAGGAAAAAGATGGTGTAAATGGTGCAAGAAGGATAACCATAACACCGAATTTTGTAGAAGGAAACCTTCAAACATTGCTGCAATGAAGTCGGGGACGCAAAGATTAAAGGTTAATCCTAAGGGACAACAGGAACCTTATCACCCCCCAGTTTGTGAGGATGTTATTTGTAATGGGGTCACCATAAGGTGCCTTTATGATACAGGTTTGGATTATGATTCAGTTGTGAAGTCTAGCCTAGTGGACCCAAGTCAGTATACCACAGAAACAGTGGAAATACAAGGGGCGACTAAGGACATACCACTCATGACACTTCCCATCGCAAGGATAACGGTGAAAACTCGCTATGTGGAAGGAGAAATCAGAGCAGCAGTGATAGATGAACCAATCTACCCTCTGATATTGGGGTGTAGATACGTCTTCTTGGGGAATCCCGAGAAACCTGTGATCATGGCGACAGTGCAGACCAGGTCACAGAAGAAGGAGGAAGAAGGTGAACCTATAAATGCTCATCCAGAGGAGATGAGGAAGGCGCAGGCTGAGGATAGGACACTCAAGCCCTGTTTTAAAAAATTGCCCAAATGCCACACACCTCCGAGCAAGGGGGAATATTTCATGAAGAACAAACTCTTATACAGGAAGGCCGGAACTGGAACAAATGGTCACAACCAGCTGGTTCTTCCCACTTCATATAGAGATAAAGTGATGGAACTCGGGCATGCGATTCCCTTCAGTGGTCACATGGGGATCAGCGCCACAGGACAGCGTATAGCTTGTCATTACTTCTGGCCAGGGATAACGGAGGATATAAAAAGATATGTCAAATCCTGCCCAGAATGTCAAAGGGTAGCTCCAAAGCACTGGACTGCTCCTGCAACTCTAGGGGAAATGCCCATAGTGGGAACACCTTTTGAGAGGGTTGCAGTGGATATTGTAGGACCTCTCACTCGGACCAAGAGGAGGAACAGTTACATCCTTACTCTGGTGGACACTTGTTCTATGTGGGGAGAGGCGGTAGCCCTGCCATCAATTGATTCAAAACATGTAGCAGAGGCACTACTTACAATATTTACCCGATTAGGATTCCCGCATCAAATCTTGACGGATAATGGTTCTCAGTTCAAGGGGAAACTAACGGAAGAAGTTTTTAAGCTATTTCAAGCCAGACACTTTCATTGTAGTCCGTACCATCCACAAGGGAACGGCCAGGTAGAGAGGTTCAACGGGACTCTCATTTCTATCCTGAGAAAGCTGGCACACGAAAAACCGGATCTGTGGGATCAATTCCTGCCCGCCGCATTGTTTGCGTACCGGGAGGTACCACATAGTTCAACCGGGATGGCTCCCGCAACTCTGCTATTTGGGAGGCCAATAAAAGGTCCATTAGAAGCTTTATTAAGGACCTGGACAGATGAGAAGGCGGAAGAGACTGTTACCTCATCGTATCAATATGTGAACGAACTGACCACTCGTTTGAAAGCTGGATGGAAACTGGCAAATGATAATTTGAAACAAGCCAGGAAGAAACATGCAGCATATTTTAATAGGAAGGCAAAGGACAGGGAACTGGCAGTCGGAGAGAAGGTGCTGCTTCTACTACCCGGAAGCCAGAATAAATTACAAATTGGTTGGCAAGGTCCATATACGGTTCTAGAGAAGGTGTCTAGAACAAACTATAAAATTGACAAAAAGGGGAAGGAAAAAGTTTATCATGTAAACCTGTTAAAGAAGTATCTGGACAGACCACTCCAGGAAAGCACCCCCTTATTGACCTTGGCTATTGCAACCCAGATGCAAAAAGAACCACTCACCTCACATGAATACCCATTACATCCTTGTGAAACAGCAGCACAGGTAAAAGTCAGTAAGCACCTGACTAAAAACCAGAGGGAGAGAGTTCAACAGGTTCTGGAGGAACATACAGATGTATTAACAGATAAACCAGGCCATACAAATTTGCTACAGTATGACATGAAACTGGTAGACTCAAACCCAATCTGTATGAGAGCCTATTCTATTCCGTTCGCGAAGGAGAAGGCATTGAAGGAAGAAATAGAGTATTTGTTGAAGGAGGGGATTATTTCGCACAGTGAATCATCTTTTAGTTCTAGTGTCGTTTTGTTGAGAAAACCGTCTGGGGAACACAGACTGTGCATAGATTACAGGAAACTGAATGCTGTCACAGAAGGACAAGTGGATCCATTACCAGACACAAAACAGTTATTTGCCAGACTGAACAAGGCAAAATACTTTTCAAAGGTGGATCTTAGTAAAGGCTATTACCAGATCCCAGTGAAGCCTGAAGTGAGACCTTATTTGGCTTTTAGCACTTCGGATGGACATTATGAATTCAATATGCTACCATTCGGACTGAAAAATGCTCCGAGTGTGTTTTCAAGGATGATGCGCAAATTGTTGGATCCCCTGAATAACCCATGTATCACGAATTTCATGGATGATATTCTTGTCGCCACAGAGACATTTGAAGAACACATTGAAGCTCTGGAGATGTTGTTTGATAGACTTCGGGAGGCGAACTTAACTGCTAGGCCAACAAAATGTTGTATTGGATGCAAAGAGTTGGAATTCTTGGGACACACTGTATATCAGGGTAATATGACCCCTGATCCTAAGAACTTGGAAAAACTGCAGAGAGCACCTAGGCCGCAAACAAAAAAGGACGTGCGATCATTCGTGTCGTTATGCGGATTTTATCAGAAATACATCAAAAATTTTAACGCTATTTGTGCTCCTCTGACTGATCTGACTCGCAAGGGACTTCCAGATAAAATTATTTGGACTGCACAATGTGAACTAGCGTTCCAAGAGTTAAAGGAAAAACTCACTAGCAAGCCTATTCTCAAACTGCCTGATTTGACACAGGACTTTGTCTTAAGAACCGATGCAAGTAATGTAGGACTCGGAGGGGCTTTGTTGCAAAGATCATCTTCACCTGATGGGGAACTGAAACCAGTCGCTTATGCAAGCCGCAAATTGAATAAGGCGGAACAAGGATACTCCACAAGCGAAAAAGAATGTTTAGCATTAATCTGGGCAATAAAGAAGTTTCAAATCTATCTGTATGGTAGGACTTTTGTGGTGGAGACGGACCATCAGCCTCTCGTGTTCTTGTCTCAGGCTAAGCATGAAAACGCAAGATTGCTGAGGTGGTCTTTATTGCTTCAACCTTATCAGTTTAGTAACCAATATATCCCAGGCAAATTGAATGTCGGTGCAGATTTCCTCAGTCGGCACCCCTGTGATCAAAATTAGAGTAGTGGCAGACGTGAGGAGTAATTTTACCTATGTGTATCGCTGGTTTTGGAACTTGCCATAGGCATGTTTTCAAGTGGGGAGATGTGTAGTGAAATTGACAGAGATACAACGGTAAAATACCTCCAAAGATAACATTTAAGGATAAAAACATAATGCGTAGGCTGCTGATAGTACATGATCGCCTAGACCGCGGGTCATCATCCTCCATAAAAATTGACTTGCTAGACAGGAGGGGAACGGCGGATCAAAAAGAAAAAAAAATATGACTGGAAAGGCTAAGGAGACGCAATTGGGGGGGAAACGGAGAAAAGTCACGTTTCCCAAGTTGACATAAAAAGGAAGCAACTCGACAGAAGGGACCATAGATATGTTACGCCACAGTCATTTATTGGACGCTTTTGCGATACCAAGCCCTTGATTTGAATTCAGCGGCTAAACGCAGATGTTAGGAATATTACAAAAATTTAAAAAGTACTTTTTTCTTAATATTAATGTTAGGAATATAAAAATTAGCTGGCCGGATGGCCCATTCTGAGCAGTGAACTAATATGTTCTTAATTTTACAGACGGATAGATAATATTGAAGATAATGACAAAAGACAGTGTTGTTCACATCATCGACAGACTGTATTGAATCTAAAAGTGTCGCTAATTGCACAAAAAAACACGACCTCGAGACGCAGGTGTTCAAATTTACTTAGTATGGAGGAGAGGGTTTTTGGTGGTGGCTGTGTCTAAAAATAACTTTTAACGACAAAATTTTGGAGGGGAGAGAAAGGTTGGTTCAAAAATCAAGTACATTTTGTAGAAACACAAGTAGAGACGGACAGACTAACAGATAACCATCCATACTTGACTGAAGCATGACTGAAATGACTTTATGGTAGGAAATTTGAAATTTAAAATAAACCTAGGCAGTGATTGGCCACAGACAATCATATCATTAGCGCTCAGACGCGAAAGTGGGGCCATTCTTCAATAGTTGTTCAGTGATAGACACAGATTTTAAAGTGTGGTGATTTCCATATGAAAGAAAGTGTAATAAAGTTAGGGACGCCATACTATAGCCAGCAGCTCAGCTGAGTTTTGCTAGCAATTCTGTGTTATTTATTCATAATCTGGTAAGATTGAAATTATTTCTTTATATATTTTGAATATTGTTTCATGTTCGAGTGATTTGATACTGCCATATCGAAATCTAGCCTTACAAACAAGTAGGGATTTGCTCTAGACCCCCCGCCCTAGTCAGGGTCTAGGGACCAACAATGTACATAAACTCCAGCAAGGATTATGCAAGACAGATCAAGTGTTGAGAATAATGGAACATATTACCTATCCTCTTTTAGGGCAGACAACTAATAAATATTTTTCAGAATCTATAGTCTGGGAGGATCTATCTGATGTAAAACCACCATGGTAAATGTGCTGTTTGGTCAGAGAGATCTGACCTGTCTGTATGATGTGGTTGTTGTGTCAGTGTTGTGTCCAGACGTGGGTAGAGAATAGATTTTGACACATGGCCCATACTTTGATTGCAGAGCTGCGAGTTTCTGTTGTCAACAAAGCAGTGTCTATTCAGTTGGTGACTTTACTCGAGTGTATCTGTGCAGTACTTGTGACAGAGACCACCATTATTGCCCGCCAGCACGGAGAGGTGGGACCATCAGATTTCAGCACCAGAGCTACAATTAAAAGATGAGTGAGCCTCTGGTCTGCTGGACATTCACCAACCACGTTTAGTTACTAATACCCCATAAAAATTCCCACCATTTTCTGGACACTGTGTAGTCAATATAGACAGGTGTGATGAGGCCACCCCAACAGCACAAACAGTAACTATCCTCCCAAGTAGATGACTACTAGAACATTTTAATAAAACTAACTAGTATAGTACATATATATGTACACTATTGCATTTATGATATAATATTCCATGCATTTCTTTCATAATTTCTAAATCCTTTTAAGTTCTGGTCAACCTAAAAAATTGATACAGAACAAAATAAATGTAATATAATTCTATCAAAAAATTTTACACTATTGAGTTAGTTCAGTGTGTTGTAATATTTATTAATATTATTAGTCTTGTTAAATATCTGTGGGTATATCTATAACCTATTACACCACACTACATATCATAACCCTAGACACTTTACGTAGCCACATTCATTAAAAAAAATTAAGTGTGAGGTCGTAGTGGTAGCAAGAAAGGCCTTCTGACAATTCTCAACTACATTTTATCTCAGGAGCCTTCACAGCTGGCCTCATACAATTACATTTAGTAATATCACCATCATACAATACCATCAACACCACCACAGTGTATGAGAAAACAAAGTAAGTCATAACAGGTGCCCAATATAAGGCTGTGCCTGTGGCTGGAAGCCTCATCACGTAAAATAAGCAGAAATCCCCACTACAACACAACAGGGGCTTTGATACAAACTACCAGCAAGTCATCATCAGTCTTGGCAGAGAGTGCAGAGCATGGGGCGATGAATGGGAAAGCAGAGCTGGAAATTAATCAACTGATAAATGATCATGCCAGGGATGATGATGCCATTGTGTATACACTGATGGGTCTTTACTCTGTGGTGAGAAATCATGATGTGGCTTCTCAGCTTGAGTAAAGGGCAGGGTTGTTGCTGAAGAAAGTGGAGCTTACATGACAACAACCTACAGCTCAAGAATGGAGATAGATGCAGATACTGCAGTCCTGAGGTGGCTGTCTCAAACTCCATCAACCAGGGCAGTTATTGTGTCAGGCTCAGTCCATGCTTCAGAAGGTCCAAAGTGGATGGATCTATCATGAATGGAAAACATCCATAGAAGCCGCAGATCTTCAGGAACTGGTGTGGATCTACTGTCCTGGTCATACTGGGGTACGTGGCAATGAAAGAGCTGACAGACAAGCTCAAGGTGCATTGGATATGGATAAGGGAGACATACTGAGGGCAACTAATGATTGCATATTAGATAATGATGCTGCAATCAATAAATCATCAAGGCTAAGACTGCTGGAATTTGGCATCATATGTAAGACCAGCAGGAATGGACATATGAGAGGATGCATCAGGTATGAATACAGCCAGTGCACAACAGGAACAATTAGCATTCATACCCTTCGAAATTTGCTGAGAGAGACTGGGCACCTAAAAGTTTGCCTGAACAACAATAACAGTAACAAAGGGGCTTCGATGTGAATAATCTCTCCCCCCCCCCCCCTCTCCACACACACACACACATGCACAGATACATACGTATGTCTGTATGTAAGAGTTCTAAGAATTCAAGGTGTGTCTGTATGGATAAGGGGTAGACTTTCAACTTTCTCTGGATATGTGATGAGAAGAGAACTTGATAATATGAAATGCTGGAAAAACAGAAGGCAAGAAAAGAAAAGAAATTGCTGTTGATTGACTAGGGTTACTTTCATCACCCTATCACAGCCAAGGTCAAGTACAGGTCAATATCCTTGAATCTGAAATGCTCAGCAACAGTGGTGTTTTGGAAATCTGATTTTTTTTCGGTTTCCAGATTTCGGCCAAAAAAAGTTATGTCTTTTGGGGAGTCATCCAAAATGTATCTGAAAGTCACCTAAAATGTGTTTGAAAATTGCCAAAAAGTAGCCCAAAGTCTCCCAAAAAAAAAAAAAAAAAAACTTTCTATTTTCAAAATATTTCGGTTTTTTGGACATGGACCTGTAGAAGAATTGACAAATTGTTCTGTAGCTATTGGTCCAGTGAAGTTTCCATGGTCTCTAATAAAAAAGACAAAGAAAGAACAGGGTTACTGCTCCCTCAGGCATGTCACAACAGGCAACTCATGCGAGGTCAAACACATAAAGAAGGGAAACCCGAGGTCTGTAAACAGTAAATTAATATTACACACACATAAAGGTATGTTTTCAGGCACTCGTGAGAAATAAAGAAGTAGAAAACTAACTTAGATAGTAGGGGGAGGATAGTGTGATTCGCTTCCATAGCTAGGCGGGGGTGCCGCACGGAAGGTCCTGGGTTTGATTCTCTGGTAAGCCACTTACGTCTGTTGTTTTTTTCTGTTGTCTAGTTTTCTACTTCTTTATTATTCACGAGTGCCTGAAAACATACCTTTATGTGTGTGTAATATTTATTTAATGTGAGGTAGTGCATGGAGCCGGAGCAACCTTATCATGTAAAAGAAATTATTACAGAATCCACCACTGCTGGAGTATATGAATATTTTGGTGCAGTTTTCAGGGGGGGGAGGGGGGGGGAGACTATCTGCTGCAAAGGCTCCATGCTCCATAGGGAGCAAATATAGTAAAATGAAACTGTTGGGTGGTGCCGTATTAAGTGTTTCTGATAGTTTGGTTACAGGTGCGGACATTAGTCTCACGTAAGGGGTTTAATTTGTTTAAGCATGTTCTGAGTCCGGTGTGTTCTGTTCTTACTTGGAAGACAGTGCTATGTTGCGTGCAAGAGTGAGAGATTCTCATTCTGTTCATTTTGCTTCATTATAGAACTTTAAAACCTGACCTGAGGTGGGCCCTTTTGGTTACAACTGGGATAAACTGTGTGATTTATTCAATTTCGATGCTAGGTCAATGTTAGCCCTGTAAAGGGCTGGTCCTGAGAAAGATGCCTAGCTGACTGTCTGGGTTACTCGTTAGTTTATTCCTACTTTTGCGGCTTCTTCAGTCAGTTTCTGTGTCTTTTTTTCCAGGTGTGTTATTGTTGTTTGTTTTTTTCCCCACATGTTCTCCCTAGTTTGCTGGCAGTTCAAGGAAAAGGACTATTAGCTGAAATGTGGATCCATGTGTGGTCTCAGTTTGTTCAGTTTGTGTTTATCTGTTGTGTCTAATGACTGTGTCATTGTGTAAACAAAGAGATAAAACAACAGACATCTTAATACAGTGTCAAGGGGAGAAGTTAATAGAAGACCTGAAGGAAAACATCAAAGATCAAGATTTGTGCAGAGACATTATCACCTACACCACCAGGCATTGTACCTAATAGTCTTCTTTCCTTTCATTCCCTGTTACACTCCTTATGGAGCATGGGACCAGTCTTACAACAACCCTCATGCAAGAAGCATGTGCCAAAGCACTTTTCTGCTCGTACTGTTGTGGTTTTCTGTAGCAACTTTTGTTTCATTAGTTAATGTTGGCACAGCCATGCACAACCACATCACAGTTGCCTCTTATGATATTTTTTGGTGGGAAATGTGATCATATTCTTTCTTTGTCTCATCAGAGACCCCCCCTTGTAACCAGACAAGGCTATACCAAATAGTAGAAGTACTAGGTCCAGCATTATGAGGCGGGGCAACCAGTTCCCTTCCTGGCTGCCTCTGCCTTCCCTAACTCAAGAACAGAGGCAGGTACCCATTTACAGCTGGGTAAACTGGAGTGTGATGCCACCAGGTTTTGAACCTGGTCACTGTGCCATGAGAGGCAAGCGTTTTAACCACTCTGCCAATCGGACGCTTTGCCAAATAGTACTTTACTGACACTCAACCAAACGGAAATATCTGTCTCAAGTGGGGAATATGTGATTAATGGCTGTAACTTACTCTAGTGTGTAATGGATGTCCACTGGGTACTCTCGGCCCTCAACAGTTAATATGGCTGCCGTGTCTTTCCTGAATAAAATAAAACTGGTAAACATTACAGAGGTCTGTCAAAGATGTATGAAAAAAACTATCAGATTCCTAAGTCTGAAAATGAACTTTTTATTCAAGTTATTCTAGCTATATCAAGTCATACAAGGTGACTAATCTGAGGCTGTGATCGGGGCTGGCAACCTTGTAAAACATATTGCTACAGAAATCACCACTGCATGAGCATGTAAATGCTTTGTGCAGGTTTCCTGCAAAGAGGGCAGCTGTAGTGGTGGTTCCATGCTCCATAGGGAGTGGGGAAAAAAAACCGATGATTCTACGTACATAAAATGCAAGAGATTTTTTTTTTTTTTTTTTTAAACCAGCGGCACTTGGGCTTTCAGCCCTTCGGCCCAATGACATGTCATTGCGAGGCTGGGGAACCTGAGGACTTTCCTTCCAACCCGGTCAGGAGCTTCGCTCCTTCCCATCCACAGAGGGTTTATCACAGGAGCCGTTCAGGCTATTCAGTCAAATTTCCGGCCGTAAACATTTCTTCAAACGCTGACGCCCGGGTTTGAACCATGAACACCTGGTCGCCAGTACAACGCCGAAGCCATTACACCAGTGCGGCTCCTGCAAGAGATTTCAGTGCACTGGCAAATCAAGTCCAACACACAAAAATGATGATTCTACATACATAAAAAGGCAAGAGATTTCACTGCACTGGGAAATCAAGTCCAATACAAAAAAATTCAAATCCTCAACTCAGAGGTCAATGCAGTCCTACAATATGGCTCTGAAATTGGAGAACAACCAAAACCACAACCAAGAAGTTAGAGACTTTCATAAATGGATACTTGCTTAGAACAGGAGTGACACAGTGTGATGAGATCACGAAATGGAATCTGGTGGAAAGAACCAAGCAAATACAAGCAGAACAGGAGATGAGGCAAACTGCAGGGATACACAATGAGAACACCAGCCAGCAGCATCCCTAGGTAGTTCCTGTTCAGGGTACAACAAACTGAGAGAAGACCTAACAACAAACGGAGAGGAGATTTAGACACAGACATGAAGGGGATAAAGTAGACATGAAAAGACCATGTAAGGTTAGGAAGGCTTGGACTGAATTAGTTGAAGGCCTATGTTCCACATGGAGCTGAAGGGTGGGGATGATGATGATGATGGGGATTCAAATACAGGCATTACAGATGTAATATATTTTATTATCTTTCTCTAATTACAAACACTCAGATTACCACACTAGTGGTTCAGATTTTCTTTCAATCTAGCGACCGGACAATAATAATATTACAGGTCTGTATCCCAGAATCCCAAATGCTCAGGGACAGCCGTGTTTCAGAAATTTGATTTTTTTCACCCAAAGCAGCCAAAAGTCAGCAAAAAATGTGTTCCGAAATTTGTTTGGAATATTTCAGTTTTTGAATTCCGGGATACGGACCTGTATAAGAAAGAAGTCCTATGACAGGAAACACTTGGCCAACCTTCACTTTATACAACTGTGACAGCCTACTCTCAATACAAGAATTTGCCTTTAATCAACACGAGTGTGTGACAACCCTCTTTCAATACAAGATTGTGCCTTTAATCAACCCAAGTGTGCGACAACCCTCTATCACTACAAGAATGTGACAATCCTCTCACTACAAGTATGTGAAAACCCTCTTCCTACAAGTATGAAACAATTCCCTCTCACCACAAGTAAGTGACAACCTTCTCTCAATACAAGTATGAGACAGCTCTCTCTCTCTCACTCTCTCACCACAAGTATAAGAAACTCTCATCTGCCAAAAAGTATGCCTAAAAATATTAACGTCTTAGATTTTTATAAAAGATTGACAATCTGAAATACATGATCACCCTGACATACAAAAAGATAAGAGATTTGATACAGTTTTCTCAACAAGAAAACTATTGTAGATGTTAAATATACTTACTCAGGATCATCTGTTTCGTTTGTGTTGAAATAGTCCCTCATTTCCTGGCAAGTTTAACAATGTTGAACATTTAAAGATGGATTAGAATCAGGAAAGTGTTTTTATATTGTTAGTGTTGTTTACATACATGATGTTCAAAACATTGTTCATTTTACCATTGTTGTGTATTATTATTAATGCTAACAATGCTCCATTTTTAATGTTAATTTTTTATGCTAACAATACTGCCTGCTGATGTTAATGTTAATATTTTTTTTACTAACAATGAGGTGATGGTATTGTTAATATTTTTATGCTAACAATTTGGTGATGTTAACTGATTCAGTATGTAACTATTTTCAGCTATGGACGGAATTATTTTTAAGCCCCAAAAATTTACATTTACATAATTTACTTTTACTGACAATGTGTGTCTAATCATGAGTTAAGTATAACATATTATATATCAAATTAAAGTAAATTGGATGGACAATATGAATTTATATACTTTTCTAGCTAATTTTATGTTATGTTTATGTTATGACAGATAACATATACATGGAGAAAAGATAACTTGAAATTTCGAACAAAAATGTTCAACTTACGTAAGGTTTGTAACATAAATTGTTTTCACAATACAGTTTCACTGCTCTCTTTGTGCAGGTAATCCATTTAGAAACACAGAAAAAGTAAGAAAGTTATGTTTGATCACACAGTTTATTCACTGTTTACATATTAGTAACATATCCTGCGTGTTTTCGGCCATTATGGTGATACGACAAAATACGATTAAAAATGAAGATAAATGTGAAAAATTCCCTTCAAACTCAAACAAAGGATGTTGAACCTTGTTGAAATTTGCGCAGTTTTGTGTTACTTCCGTTCGAGATAAAGTCCGGTCTGTATAAAATATCAGAGTGGAAAGAAACAACGAAATAAATCAGCGTCTTTTAAAAGACGTTACGAACGGAATCAGTTAATGTTAATATTGTTAAACTAACAATGCTGCTGATGTTAATATTGTGTAATGTTAAATATGTTCTGATGTTAATGTTAATATTTTTTATGCTAACAATGTGCTAATGTTAATGTAAATACTTTTTATGCAAACAATGCTGCTGGTGTTGTTAATGTTAACAATGCTGCTGATATTGCTAATGTTAATATTTTTACGGTGACAATGTTTCTAATTTTAATCACCATCATCATTATCACCTTGTTCCCTCCTTATGCAGTTTGGAGCCACCACTGCAGATGCCCCCCCCCCCCCCCACGAAAAAGTCAACATCAAAGCATAAACTCTACAGCAGTTGTTATAGTAGCAATTTGTTTGACATGATAAAGTTACCAGATCCATGCACAATCTCATATATGCCACCTTGTACAACATTCCTGAGAAAACAGTAGTCCTATTCTATCTCTGTCTCTTCAAAGATTCCTGGGAACTGCACACGGCATTGCTGGTTTTCCTAAAGTGTTTTTTATTGTTATGTCAACAATGTTGCCCACATTTTATTAATAATATTGCCCACGTTGCTAAAATGTTTCCATTTTTAGGTTAACTAAGTTGCTAATGCTGCTAAGATGTATATATTTTTAATATTAACAATGCTGCTGATATCGCTGAAGTTAACATTTTTTTTTAAAATGTTAACGAGTGTTACCAATGTCTGTGATACTATTAATGCTGCTGATTTTGCAAACAGCAGAGATAATAAATAAAATATATGAGATATAAACAATAGATATCAGAAACATAATACAAGACAGTCGGCGTCTGTGGCCTAATGGATATGAATGCAGTTTCATAATCCAGATATACCAGGTTCAAAACCTGCTGCAGGCGGTTTGGTAGCAGATCGCTTTGTGTGGATTTTTAACAATGGTATAAGCGCTGTACCGTTCAGAAAGCAATGGCAAACTACTGAATGAAAAAATTGCCTAGAAAAATCACAAACAGCCAATAAAAGCTGGGGTTGATTGCCACGTCCTGTAAAGGATAAGCAACTAATTTTAATATAAGACATAATAAGAAAATGAGGGAGACAGCAGTAAGACTACAATAATGGTGTAAATGAAAATAGGATGCTACAATATACTTTGACCCGTATAGAATATGACTACTGTCCCCTCAAGCACGTCATAAGAGGTGACTAACATGAAGGCTGTGCATGGGGGCTAACCATTGCAAAAGTATATGCATGGGGGCTAACCATTGCAAAAGTATATGCATGCTTTGGTGCAAGCTGACCAGCTGCAGTTGTGGCTGCATACTCTGTGATGAGCAAAAGGGAAAATAAGTGAATGTCTTACTGCAGGGGTCGGCAACCAAGGGAGCTTATGGGGATCTGCTTTAATAACACTAAGCCCTGTAAAGTTCTATCATATAGTGTGTGTGTGAGAGAGAGTGTGTGTGTGAGCGGTTGTGTTTAATTTTAATCGAGGAGGGGGAGTGGAAATGATGAATCTTAAAAAGAAAAGATCATGTTCCTGTCTCATGCAGTTCATGA
This sequence comes from Oreohelix idahoensis, assembly GCA_024509875.1. NCBI lineage: Eukaryota > Metazoa > Mollusca > Gastropoda > Stylommatophora > Oreohelicidae > Oreohelix > Oreohelix idahoensis. The sequence goes on from JAMPIV010010916.1 coordinate 102,982, forward strand.
ATATTTCAGTAGCCAGTTCGAGAGTTTTCACTGGGAATGCGGAAAAAGTACCTTTGATCCCAGGGACACAGTAATTTTAAATGCTGGCTGCAGAGGTCTGGTCTGAAATTTCCCTAGTTTAAAAAGTATTTCTTTTTTCCCCGCAGTTGCCTAAAGATCTACCAAATCAACCACTAGGATCTATCAGTAGATCGGGATTGACTGGTTGCCAACCCCTGTCTTACTAGGACAAAGGACCAAGAAGTAGTTTAGGTGACTGTAAAGTCTTCCGTCAGGGACAGGGAAACGAAGAGTAGAGAAAAGGAAGCAAGAATGAATCTAAACGCATAAAAAATTAAAACAATCTACAAGCTGTTCATGGATATCCCTGTTGTTACTCTGGTAACATAATAAAACAACAGAAATGTAACTGAAACTACAAACACTATAATAAACACTAGTAAGATAGTGTGTAACCACTTTATATACCTAGGAGCTGTCATAGACTGGAAGGGAGGCATCAAAGAAGATTTGGCTACCCAATGAGCAGCAGCTGGGAGACTTTTTCAGGCCATAAATCGAGGATTCCTCAGCAAAAGAGAGGTTGGCAAGAAGACGAAGATGGCTGTATACTGTTCCACCTATGTCCCGTCTTGATGTATGGATGCGAGTCATTGGCAATGACTACACCCACAAAAGCCAGATTCAAACCTCAGAAATGAGGTATCTGAGGAAGGTGGTTGAAGTAACAAGATGAGACATGGTCCACAACCAGACAATACGTCAAGGCTTAAAAACCCAGCCCCTGCAGACCCAAGTAGAACAGTCCCAACTAAGATGGTTTGGCCATGTCTGCAGAATTGGAGAAGATCGGCTACCACGACAAGTATGGGAAACTAAGAGCCAGAGATCCAGACCTCCAGGACGACCCAGAGTCCGCTGGGAGGACAACATTAGACAATCTCTGAAGGACCGAGGACTAGAATGGAACCAGGCCAGGAGGAAGACAGCCGTTGGCGTAGTTTGGCGCTCTCTCCTCCAAACCTCTACACCTCACGGTAGAAGAGGAATAACCAAGTAAGTACGTAAGATAGTGTGTAACCTTCTTCCTCTTCAAATACCATTCCAACTGCTAAAAGGTGATCATGTCTCTCCACAACTTAATGTGTCTAGTACTGTTTATCAACTCTGTTACTGACTTCTTTCCATGCCATGATGTTAAACTGTCCAGTTTTCTGCTCTCCTTACTGTCTTCTTTTATTTTTCCTTCAAACTTTCCAGTTGTTACAATATATTTTAGCTTCCCTCTTCTCATAACATGACCAAAGAAAGTGGATTCTACATAATGAATACCATATGCACTACAATAATAAAATATATTACACTTGATAAAAAACACTAGAAGCAACAAAAAAAATAATATTAAAAACACAATAAACATAGCATATGAAATATATTAGAAACACAATAAACATAACATGTAAAATATGTTATAAACACAGTGAACACAACATGTAAAAGAAATAACAGACAAGTGTTATAGCTCCAAGTCTAATTTAAAAAAAAAAACTAACAGTTGGACCTTACCTCTGCATCTAATGTTGCAGAAGCAACAATTAATCTTAGATCTTTTCTTTTCTTTTGGATCTGAAATAAAAGTTGAAAAAAATTTTCCATACAAGATCCATGTTTTATACAGGTGGGACAATGTTACGTTATCATTTATAAAACTTCTCAGATTAACCAAATTAAATATATATTTTTAGGGAGGCTCATATAAAATATAAAACAGCAACCTGAAAGGTTTAGTTTGGTTTTTAAGGACTATCTTCATTGCACACGGACAACTCCGCAAGTACTCCCATCTCCTCCCTTAGATCACACGACAGGATCTCAGCACAGTGCACGAACTCCGTAGCACTGGCGAGGATCCCAACATACAGGAATAACACATTCTATAAATACTTTAGTGGTGGGTAGGTTTCCGAATTTTAAAATTTTGCCAGGGCAGCGGCCATATGGCCTACTCTTTACGATTTCAAACAGTAGAGGGATTTTTAATGTGCGCAACTTGCACACGGGACCTCCTATTTTTTCACCATTATCTGAGAAATATAGACATCCGATCTCACTACCCAGGAGATCAGAGGGGAGTATGATATCATTAGGAACTACTGGTTCTGAAAAAAAAAATTCCATCAATTATATTCCATGTGCTGGGAGCAAACCCGGTACCTTTAGAATTAGAGGCGGACGCCATACCTAGCAGAGATGGACGTAGGAGACAATGCATCCAGCATGTATACAACCAGCACGCAACAGGAACATACCCTTTAACATTTTCTGAGGGAGATTGAGCACCTATGGGTTTGCCTAGAGTGCAATGACGTCAATTCTGATAAGCAATAACAATAACAAGACAATGATAAACGGTGGGGTAAATGTAAACAGGTAATGCATCTTACTGAGACACAAGACACAAAGAACTGCCTAAGTTACAGACACAAGGCCTTCATCAGAGACATAAAAACAAAAACAGAAGACAAATAAAGCAAGAATTAAATAAAATATATAAGAAATAAATAAAAATAATACAATATGTACATAGAAGTAGCTAGTGATGCTCCCCATGAAAATCTGCATGAAAAAAAATGGCCACTCAAACAGGTCTGGATCTATACACAAATACTGGCACAAGACAAAACACTGAACACAAAAATGCTGCATTCAACTGAAAATTATGCCCCCAACAACCATCTGGGTTACGGAACAAAAATGAAGAACTGGTCACGTTCTCAGAAAATGTACCTTTCTCAGAAGTCCCAGAATGATGTCCGTGTTCAGTGCACGTTCATGAGCTTCATCAATAAGGATGACACTGTTTGTTGAGGAGAAAGGTAACATCTATTAATTATAATGGTGCCTATAGTGCAGAACAAAAGCAACTCATAACTGAATGTACTTACTTCTATTGCTAAAACTGCTAACTTCAGAATACACAAGGGGATTGACATAAGTCTTGGGCCTGACCATGAAGAACATGTCACAGGGAGCTGAAATTTTGTATAGTGTTTATTCCTTTTCAATATAGCCACCATCTGAATTGACACACTTCTGCCATCTCTGCTTGACCTTGAAAAGACCTTGGGAGTAGAACACCCTATTTTTCAAACTAAACCAGTCATCACATGCCAGTATAACCTCTTCATCGCTGTCAAAATGATTTCCTTTTAGCGTTTTTTTAAGATTTGGGAATAGAAAAAAGTCTGATGGAGCCAAATCTGGAGAATATGGTGGGTGTGGAAGAATTTCAATATTTAAATCGTTAGCTGCTAGCTGCACAAGCCGTGCTTTGTGAGAGGGCGCGTTGTCTTGAAGCAAAGGAAGATTTTGAGTGCGCGTTATCCCTCGTTTCCTGGTCACAACCTTTCTTAGTTTGGTGAGAAGATCTGCATAGTACTGTCCATTAACTGTTGCCACGAGGCAGATAATCTTTCAAAAGGACACCTCTGCCGTCCCAAAAAACAGTCAGCATCACTTTTCCTGCAGATTTCTGTGCTCTCGGCTTGACAGGTGTTGGGGAGCCCGGGGTTTTCCATTGCATGCTGGCAATTTTGGATTCAGGGTCATAATGGTGTACCCAAGTCTCATCTACTGTCACCATGGTCTCCAAAAAATTTTTGACTGACACTTTTTGAGCAACTGTTGACAGCAATTTACCCTCGTTTGCTTCTGTTCACGTGTCAACAGTCGCGAAACCCAGCGTGCACACACTTTTCTCATGTTCAGTCTGTTGTGTAAAATTCTATAAACTGTTCTTTCATTTAGTTTTACTCTACTAGCTATCTCCACAATTGTCATTTTTCGATCCTGGTCAATGATTTTCTTCACTCTTGTTGCATTTTCATCATTGCACTCTGAGGCTGGTCTACCAGATCTTGGCAGATCAGCAACATTTGAGCGGCCGCACTTAAACTGTTGACACCAGTTTTTTACCGAAGTATATGAAGGACAAGAATCACGAAACACTGGTTCCATCTCCCTGTGTATTTCTGTAGGTGTTTTTCCCTGAAACATCAGAAATTTTATCACAGCTCTGGCCTCCTTTTTCATTGTTTTGTCAAATCTTTGGAGCAGCAGATCCGGTCAATAGGGTACATTGCGCCGTGCACCGTAGCGGGAAAACCCATTGAAGAAACAAACGCGTACTTCACACATTCAGTGCAAATAAGATGAACTTTAAATGTGCCAAGTTTCATCTTCCTCCTGTGACTCCTTCATGGGCATGCCCCAGACTTATGTCAATCCTCTTGTATACTTCTCATGGCTCTCGTGGAATATTAAAATTACGATGTTCAGATATTAAAGGAGATAATTCTTTGCAGTTTATGACCTAGACACTTACAGTTATTTTACTGCTGTCACTAGTTACATTATTGTTGGCTAAAATTGACATCAAGGCACTCTGGGCATACCTATAGGCGTTCAGACTCCCTCGGCAAATGTCAAAGGGTATGATACTAATTGGTCAAACACGATGGATGCAGCCTCTCGTATGTCCATCCCTTGCAGTCTTTCATATTATACCAAAGCCACCAATTTTAGCCTTGTTGATTCACCGATTGCAATGTCACTCTCTAACAGGCAATCATCAACTGTCCTTAATATCTATGTCCCATTCATATCCAGCTTTCCCACTATGGGTGCTCTTGAAGCTAGTCTGTCAGCTCTCTCATTGCCAAGTACCCCTGCATGACTAGGACAGTAGATCCACACCAGTTCCTGAAGATTTGAGGCTTCCACAGATGTTTTCCCCTCACCTTCATTAGTTACATATGAATCGAGATAGTAGGTGTATGTCGTAGATTTTTCGATAGGAGTATTAAGACTTGGGTTAGGTCCCTTCTGAATAGGTTGGAATGAGTGATAGATACAGTGAGAGCTGGTGAAAAGCAATAGAATTTCCACAAGTGAGATGATAGACTGTGATATAGAGGCTGTCTTTGAGAATCGAGATAATCTTCTCTCTCTCACCTATCTTCTACGACCGCTTTTAAAGTGTCAGACAGTCTAAACCACAGATATATATATTAATACATCTCTATCTACTCACGGGCACGCACATACACGTGACGACAGTTAAACACACAGACGAGGGAATCTATAACAATGAATTTATATGTATTTGAACGAGCTGACCAACGCACTGATTTAGTTCAAGAGAGATTTTTATTATTATCATCAAAAAAAATCTTCTCACAACACCAAAAAATACATCAAGGAAAAACATATACAAACAGTCATAGAATTCAAGAAAAATGCTACAAAGATGATAGCCCCGTTAGAATCTTACTCTAGGTTTAGCCCACAGCCCCGTTAAGAGAACAGATGATGGCCCAAAGAGTTATAGACACATAAGGTTGAGTCTAAGAGGTTTCTTATTTCTCGTAAATGTATGAACAGAGTTGGATAAATCTGATTTAGCCTAAGAAAAAAAGAAACTCTAGCATTTTGTAACAAATCCTGCAGATTAAAAAAAGTTAAGACAGCAAATGGGTGACAATAATACACCGGTAAAATAACACTCTGACCTGTGTTCTCTCATTCATTCAGCCATGGCCTTTCTCACACATATATACTCACAACTTTGCTCGCTGCCTCTGGGAACATAATAATTCTAGGACCTTCGCACAGACCCGAAAAATGCAGTCATCGACCAAGAAACCCCCAGTTCCAAAAGACGTACTGAACTCTCTGTCTCAGGGAAACGATTCCTTGGGTGTTCTAATTTTTTTCGAATGTCTGATTAAGTCACATAAAATTTGTCCAGGCACGAAGGTTTGCAGAGCACAATGTCATTAGCTTTGGATTCTAGGATTTAAGGAATGTCAGATCGGTGTCTTCTTTCAGGCAGGTACTATATTTGGTCACCACAATACTAGTCACAATCTCTGTCGGAAGGTAAATGTTATTCTTGTAATATTCTCTCGCCGCCAGGCAGCATGTACATTTAAATTTGTGAAGCAATATGAACTGGCTCAAAAGCCCAATATATATTTCTAGTCTTTAGAAACCGTTAGTGGGATTGCTATTACTGTCTCTCTCTGATGGCATATGCACTGTCAGATCCAGTGTTACTTGAAACAAAAAAAAAACCTATGCTTCTCACAAATATGTCTCTCAGGCTACTAAACGCTGGCAAGTTGGGTACCACCGTTTCACTATATAAAATGGAAAGAACACATATCAAATAATTTACATATATGTACTCATTATAACTTACATTTTAAATAGCAAGCCGACCGCTTGACTTATAATTACAACTTCCCGTAAAGTAAGTTATATAAAAATCAATCATCAGGAATTAGGAATATCTTCGTATTCCGTCAATATTCACTGATGTCGCATCTAGCATTTATAAGTTTGATATAAAATATTCTCGACTGAGTATTAGCCGTTAAATTAAATTCCTTATAGCTACTAGTTTTAGTAAGCTAAAGATATAATTTATTATGTATTTCCACTGTATGCGTCACTAGAAAAATAATACAAACTATAAATTAAGCACTCTGGACACAGAACTAGTTTAGAATGAAATAGGCGATTAAACACTTTATCACTTCACAAAATACTAGAGATCTATAATATATTTACCTCAAACACAGCACTACAGGATATCGCACAATTAAGAATTATACGCTTATATTTATGGAAGTCTAGAAGTTCGACAAATTGTCGCAACAAACTAAGAAACTTTGCTTATACAGCTCTACTCTTCGCGAACCACCTGTCTACTGCGATTTATAGAGAAAGAATGAAAATAAAGTTTCAAACTAGGTTTAATATTTTAAACCAGACAAAGGATGAACTATTATTTCGTAGAACGAAATGCTCTCCCCTTTCCGGCTTAAACGATACGTTTAACACCTAACATGTCGTAACTGCCACCTACTGACCAAGATGTACGCGTCAGTTGCAAATCTCAGACAACCGTCTGCTCTGGACGAAAGCGGGTTGGCAGTTTTAGCACCTACGTTTAGAATGACCAACAGTGAGTGCCGTGTCAGGTAGCGATTTTACACTTCGCCGAGAAATTCAGCCTGGGAAAACGCCTTTGACCGGTGAAATTTGCAGACGATAAGTCGGCCCTATTTCTAAGTATGAAGCACATTCACAGTTTCGTCCTCTGACATCTACGTAATAGAATTACGTATCCCAGTATGAGAAAAAAACCCCGGTAAAGTTTGAGAATACTGAAGAAAATATTTTTCGCAACCGAGTGATGCGAAAAATACAGGAAAAACAAGTACGGAAAGATAATAGCCTAAAAGGATTCGGGTGAGAGAATAGGAAGAAGATGTAGGCAATTTAATGATATAAAGACCTACGTGACAGTGTAACAATCTGCTGTCAAAACATGTTATCAATAATTAAACCAATCCCACATGACTCGGTTCTAGACATATAATAATTAATACAGGATTACATAATACACATGAAACAGATTAACAAACTAAATTTAAAAAAAACCTTGTTTTACTTGGATAGTCAGTATTTTAACTTATTCTAACCCAGGCATTTTTTCGGTTTTACCCAGGACCCAATATGCAGACATTTTTTGTCTACAAGAGATGTTTTAATAACAGGCAGTAGACACATATATTAATTTAGTAGATATATGTATTATGCATCACACTTTAGGAAATTGGCTGCAGAATGTTGTGAAATACTGTTGAGTTCTTCTGTGTTGTTATAATTGTTTGTTATTTCTTGTGAAGTGTAGAAACAATAAAAATCAAAATAAAAAATGAATAAAAATTATGCACATACACGTAAATATTTCAGCGGTACTTAATCCCTTGGTAGTAAAACACCAGGAATTAAAACGTATATCCAGTTGACAACTAATTCAAGAAGTTTGATAAAAAAATAAAAATTGTAATTTATATAAAATTTTTTGTGAAGTCACATATAGCTGAACTGGAATCTCACTTACACATTCCTGTCCCATGCAAATTAATTAATTTATTACTTAAAAATATCACGTTTGTTCAACATCCTTATCAGAATCGAAAATAGGTTATTATCGCTACCGATATAGCTAAAATTCATTTCGAAATTATATGCTGAGGTTGATTCCTTAATAGTTTATGAGTGTTATATATGTGACTACACTACATGTAAACAAATAACCCTATGACGTCATTAATTGATAAAAGTATGCAAAAACTAAGCACCAATATAATTATTTCGCTACCAGTTCAAAATACAATGTCCACAGGAAGTGTTTACACGATATGAACACTCTATGGCCACTTATTTTCTAATTTTTTTGTTCAGTTTCGGAATCTTATAAAGCGGGCGTACCACGTGGCCTGCGGCTAGATCCAAAGCAACTCTAGCAACGGATATAAAGCACACAATTGTAACTTTATAACTGTTTTTTTTTCGCTCACAAACGTTCACACACATGTGCCGGATGTAATGAAATAATTTTAAACTGGCGTATAGCCAGATATTCTATAATTTTCCGCTCAAATGCGGCATATATCACCTTGGCATGCCATGCGCCCTGGGTATAACGAAAGGCCTATCTGGCGCACCATAAGCCCGTTTGGGCAGAATGAGTTAAGAATGCAAAAATGTTAAGAAAACATGAAGAACAACAAAAACAACATCCAACGAAAGAAGTGCTTGCATTGAATGGAAGGATTTCCAGAACCAAACAATGAGAATCATAATGGGAGACATGAAGACAACACCTATAAAAGAACTCGAAAAGATTCCATACCTCCAACCAATGGAGGATAGAAGAGATAGCAGGACCCAGCAACAGGCCGAGAAGTTCAGGAGACCAACAGACCATCCAATGTACCATAGAATAAATGGTCTTGGAAGCAGAAGACTTGAGAAAAGCAACTTTGTAGCATCAACCAAAACAAAGATGACAGCAGATCCCATAAATGCAATATCAACAACGAAACCCATCTATAATGTACACACTCTCCCAACTTGGAAACAACAGCGTTTCCCAGAAATGATAGAAAAAATTCCTGGTGTTGAGAGAAAGAAGAGCCAGACTGCAACAGAGAAAAGAGCCATAACCACAAAATACATAGACAGACATTACCCAAGCAGCACCTAGACCCATGCATACACAGATGGATCAGCAACAACTGAAAGTGAGAACAAGAAGTTGCTAGACTGAGAAAACCTGTCAATAACATTACAAAGCAGTCCTTGTTCTGGAATCAGTATTGTAAGAGAGGCAGCAGGATACCAAAAACACATACAGAAGGGAACTGGAGGTAGCTCTCTAGTGCATCTTGTATGGGGCAAATACTTTTCTATCTCTTGGTGATTCCCATTTTCTTTATACCATCATGTGGTTTTATTCTTTTTGCTGATGAATCCTGTGCTTAAGTTGTCTTGTGACTTTGGTCAGCATTCTCAGATTGTGTCCAATCTATCTCCAGTGTTGCCATTCATGTCCTGCTGTATTTACTCATAGTACCTTTCCCTGTACTTTCATGTTGCTACATTGACATCAAAGCATAACAGACAAGCATACTGAGAAATGTATTATAAGACAAAACGAATTGCCATTATTGCTATAAAACCTTATACTGTTCCATCTGAAACCTTTTGGTTTGGTTTTAAGGACCACATTCACTGCATATGGATAACTTCATCAGTGCTCCGATCTCCTCCATTAGATCACACAAGGAAGATCTCAGCACAGTGCATGAACTCCGTAGCACCGGCGAGGATCCCAATGTGTGTACACAGGAATCACACATTCCATAAATATTTTTGTGGTGGGTAGGTTTCCTAATCCTTAAATTTCGCTAAGGCAGTGACCTATGGCCTACTCTTTATGATTTCCAACTGCCAAGGATATTTTTTGCCCTTATCTGAGAAGGCTAAGCATTCGATCCCACTAACTATGAGATCTGGGGTGGGGGAGTACGACATCATTCTGAAAAAAAAATTTCCATCAATTATATTCCCTGTACTGGGAACGAACTCAGTACCTATAGAATTAGAGGCGGACGCCATACCTCTTAGCCACTCTGACCCCTGACCTTTCACTATTCTTATACCATCTAATGAAACCTTACATCATCTGAAGACTGTATTTGATGCCTTTCCCTCAAAAGCCCAAAACATCATCATTTTTACTGACTCAATGTCTGCCCTTCAAGCTCTATGATAGGAAACTCTTTACATAGCGATACAATCTGATCACCAGAAGTGGTTCCCCTGTCGATCAAGTGTTTCAGTCTCTTAATCTCCTTTACACCCTAAGGGGGGGCAAGCCCCTTGGGTGATGATTTTCAAGTGTCAGCCTCCTATTGTCTTATGCACAGAATTGAACCCACTCCACCTTGATTGTAGCTTTCAACTTCACTCCTGTTTTTGCTGCCAGCTGGAGGCAACCCTTATGTTGAAAATAAATTATTGTCCTGAATTCCATAGCCAGTTGCGGTTGTTCCACAGCCAGCATGTTGCCCTTTCTGCAGTTTCACTGAGCCTCTTAAGTGCCCTTGATCTTGACTGTCCTTTCAAACCCAACAGCTTCAGTAGATCATACACTGAGGCAGCCACTAGTCCTCTAGAAGGCAGTGGACATTGTAGAACTGAATTAACCAAACTATTCCTAGATGCTGATCAGCTTATCACTTCCTATGGCATCAGAATAATTAAGCAGTGGATCCCTGGATACTCAGATACACCTGGTAATGACAGAACTGACTAATTAGCAAAGAAGGGAACAAGATAAGAACAACCACTCACAGCAACAACTCTCTAAACAGCCAAACAACTCATGTGAACAACAAAGAATCTTGGCTGAACAGATGGGCCATAGGAAACACCGGGAGAGAGGTTTACAGACATATGGCCGGTCCTGATCCTAATGACAACATCAGTAATTTTACAAGATGCAACATTTTTCAGCTCTGAACACAACATATACCACTCAACAATCACTAATGGAATCCAACCACAACACACTCCTGAGTGCCAGCTATGTACCTACCTCTATGAAACTGTTGACCACAACCTCTTTGAGTGCCCAGCACTCGATGATGTTAGGAAAATGCTTCTTCCTCCAAGGCCGGATAAGTGAAACCCTTATATGGAGCAAAAAAACAACTTGCGAGCACATGCAGATACCACCACATGGCATTGAGCTGAAGGGCAAGAGCCCAAACGCCACTGGTAAAGGTAAAGGAACCCGTTACATGCCCATTGAGGCATATTGGGAATATGGTGTTAGGCCCATATTATCTTGACCGTCGGCACACGAGGGGTGATGTGGTCGGCATCACGCCGGCCGCCTTAACCTTCCCAGAGTAGCTCTGGTACCCATTTGGGGCTGGGTCGACCCAGGAGCCGTTTGTGGCCTAAAAATTTTCCGCCTCATCTGGGGATCGAACCATAGATCACTGCGCTAGGAAGCCATTCAACAACAATAGCTATAAAACCAAACAAAAATCAAACAGCTGCACGACTGTCTGAGCCTAACAGAAGAGTTTCACAATCAGACCCAACCAATAATGGGTAATAAGTAGTTTAAAAAAAATTGTACTGAAGTCAGTTTTATAAACGAACAAAACATTAGAAATATATGTAAATGGTAGGTGGTACAAGTTCAAACCCACCTCTCCTTAAAACCTCAGTACGATGACACAAGGCAGCCAGCGTGATGCTGACCACATCACCCCTAGTGTGCCGACGGTCAAGAAAATATGGGCCTAATACCATATTCCCAATATGCCTCAATGGGCGTGTAATGGGATCCTTTACCTTTTTTATCCTACGACGACACAATGCAGATGGAGCTATGATCCAAGAGGTGGCTACCTCATCTTAAAGTGTCAAGCAATTACAGGGTCAATACAATTGTCTAATGGGGAGACCACTTCTGACAGTCAGATTTCCTCTAGTCGTGTCACTCTTTTAAAGTTTTTTTTTTTTTATCTGTCATTTCCTGTGTATGCACATAACTTGAGTTAACACGGGCTAATAACAAAGGTTTCTTTAACTACTACTTCAAGAACAGGAAACACCTAATAGAACTAAAAATAATCTTACCTATATTTTCGTAACAAGGGATCCTTCATTATCTCTCTAATCAACATCCCATCTGTCATGAACTGAAAAAAAAAAGGTCAAATACAAAATTTTTTATTTTTTAAAAATACACCTGAGCACTGTTTTGCTTCTTGTGGTGTGTTTTTTTTTTTTTATTAAGTATTTAATAATTATGTATTCTATAAAATGACAAAACTAATTTGAACCACATCAATCAGTTGTCATCTTTGCAATGAAATTTGACAGTAAAAGACCTCCAATGCCCTCTGTGTCTTGTCTGGATGATGCTCTCTGACAGGTCTGTCCTGTCCATCTCTAGACGTTATCCTTCTAATTGTAGTGCTGTCTTCCTCCTGCACGTTTGCCTTCCATTATGGTCTTCAGCAGGGTGTTATGTCATTCATATGTCAACAAAATATTTTATCTGTCTAATTTTAATCTCATTCGCTTATTCTCTTCTCATTCCTAGGTTTTCTAGGGCTTCATTATTTTTTTCTTTCTATACTTTCTTTATTTTTTTTCATTCTATACTTCTTCAATTATTTTTCTTTCTATACTTTCTTTATTTTTTTCATTCTATACTTCTTCAATTATTTTTCTTTCTACTTTTTTTTATTTATTTCTATACTTCTTTTTTGCTTCTATACTTCTTTATTTATTTCTTCTTTCTATACTTCTTTATTTATTTCTTCTTTCTATATTTCTTTATTTATTTCTTCTTTCTTTATTTTCTAGCACACTGCCTTAGTACTGCTTCATTCCACTTTATTCCATCTTCACTTGTGGCCAAAATTGATCTGAGGTCATAAACCAACATCATACTGTTTAATCTATAATCTTCCACAAAATCTTATAGTTAACAGGTTGGATCATCGTGCAAAATATCATTTTAATGTGAAATATCCCCCTTTTTAACAAGTGACCCAAAAACTTTGAACACGTTTTTCTCAAAACAAATTGAAATGGAGATGGAATAAAGCAGTACTACGGTGATGACCAGTCAAGATGTTGTGGTTAAAAGATAACAAATGTTGAAATCTAAGATTATGTCATTTTCATCAATACAAGTAAAACTAATGCAAGATAAACTTCTGCACCGTGGCACCACCGAAATAAGTAGCTTGCTGGCACAGTAATTTTTGAAAAATCATGAAAAATGTTTGCAATTTGGGTAAAAAGCATAAATTCTAAATTCTTTTCATAACAATATAGCTTCTCTGCTATCACATGGCAATGGTTGTTAATGCTAATAATGTTTTTAAATACACTCACAATACATCTGAAATCATGTACCAACCTTTACTCTAGTCCGGTCATCATCATAGCAGTTGTCAAAACGAATCAAATAGCCCACTTCATCTCCAAGAATTGCTCCTCTTTCTTCTGCTACTCGAGTTGCAACCTTGACAACAAAACAAATGAAACACACTACATTACATGTAGAGTTCTCAGAAGTCATTCTGATTAGAGGTGGGCAAATCGACACACTCCGCTGTTTCGAGACAGTCGGCTCAGTGATCTAAACTGTGTCGAAACAGTGTGCCGACACAACGGCACTATTGCCCGTATCGGGGAGAAAGAAGTCTCTAATAGACAGTATACATTACTATACATGAACTGTTTTTACTTGCGTGCTACTGTCGTGTGTGAAAATCTATGGCATTTCGTGTGACCACAATTCAATATTTTTACACAAGTCTTCATTATGATGAAATAAAACGGAGATATGATGATAGCTGCAGTATATGTGAAAATAATAAAAAACAACAATAATAATAACAGTAATAATAACACATGATATCAAACTAGAGTAAGCTAGTTTTGGTAGACAATGATTCAAATCCACACCGAGTACACAGATATCAGCAGAGCTAATAAAGTGTCCATTACATTTATACGAACACACGGACCCTTTCAACTTTAACATAGTGCCTAAAACATTGACAACTGCAGCACTGACACAATTTCCAGTGTCTATAACTTCTCAGCAAAAATAATATCACTTGTAAAATCAAGTCATCATAACACATCCCTGAAAAATATGACATGTTTGATATTCCATACTAATGTTCCGAACGGTTGATTGAAATTTTACAAAGGCCCACGGAAGGTGAGACAGTGTGTCTCTGCAAAACAGCGAGGCAGACAGGAACTGAAACTGTTTCAAAACAACAAGCAGGCTGTGTGTCGAATCTTTCGGACTCGATGCTGTTTCGAAGCATTGTTTCGACACATACACACAGTAGCCATCTCTAATTCTCATGTTTCATCATCAATACCCTTTAGCTCCCCAAGGAGCATAGGCCTTCAACAAACACATGCCAAGTCGTCCTGTCCTGTGCCATCCGCTCAAGTTCTTTCCATGTTTTCCTCATCATTTTCACCTCTGTATCCAGTTCTCTTTTCCATGTGTTTTTAGGTCTACCTCTGCCTCTCTTTCCCTGTGGATTCCAGAACAAGGGCTGCCTTGTAATGCTATCAACAGGTTTCCTCAATGTGTGTCTTATCCATCGCCAGCGTCTTCTTCTCAACTCTTGTTCCACTGGCACTTGTCTGGTTCTTGTCATCAATTCCACATTTGTGACTTTGTCATACCATTTCAGTCCTTTTATTCTACGCAAGTACCCGTTTATAACAGTCTGTAGCTTTTTGGTTGTTGTTTTTGTTGTTCTCCATGTCTCAGAGCCATACAATAGGACTGACTTGACATTTGAGTTGAAGATTCTTATTTTCGTGTTGGACTTGATTTCTCTTGTTCTCCATATGTTTCCCAATGCAATGAAAGCTCCTCTTGTTTTTTGTATTCTTATTTTGATATCACTGTCTGTCCCTCCAACTCTGTCCATATTGCTACCAAGATATGTGTACGATTCTACATCCTTTAGTGGTGTTTCTTCAAGTTCAATCATTTTATCATTTCTTTCATTTATTCTCATAATCTTTGTCTTTTCCCTGTGTATTTTCAGGCCCACTAGTTGTGACCTCTCATCAAGAATTTTCATTTTCTCTTGCATCTGATTATGGTTATGGGACAGAAGAGCCAATTCTGATGTTTGCAAGATAGTTTTTCGCACTGAAGTTCTTTGGCACACAGTTTCATACCATTCAAGTTCTTTGATATACAGTTTTAGACCATTCACGGTGCATGGAGGCATATCTGGAGTCATCTTTATATGACCACCAGCTATACACAGTGCTATAGTATGTAGATCTGGATGTAAACATGTCTGTGAGGCTAATTACACCCTCACCGACTCTTGAAATCATCAGCACACTTCCAGGGATTCCCCCTGTGGTGAAAAATGTTGAGAATCCAGCATTGCACATTAAGCTTGGAGGTGTCACTTGAGCCACCAGATGTAACTCTGGTTTTTACCTGGTTGGCTGCATGCAGGAGGGTCTCACTGTGGACCCATTATTAGCAGAGGGGAGATGAGAAGTGGCTCTGTGTAGGACATGACAAATCCTTGGGAAAGCCCAGAACTAGAGCACAGTATTTAAGCTCTACATATCTGGAGACCCCCTTGGATGGCAGGGAATGCACAATATGCCATGCACTTCTTCCTCCTAGCTTAGGACCAGATGTGGTGATCCTTTAAATGCCAGGCAAGTTGGAGAAAATGGAGCTCAAGACTTCAACTCAACATGTTTCGTAAGGGAAGAAAAGCCACAGGAAAAGCCTAGATCTACAATGTAGACAATACCAAGGAGTCTTCAACTTGGTATTGGCTGCAAAAGAGTAAGAAGCTCAGCAGCCCTAGTTAAACAACAACAACACCATTCACGTCCATGAAACATAAACAAACACTAAACACTCCTTGTAATACACTTTTTTGCAACCAAGCTTGTTCTTTTTTTTTTTTTTTTTTTTATTTGTAAAAGTTTCTCCTCACTAAAGTTCTTTGCACCATATTTCCTCACCATTTATGTTCTTCATAACATAGTCACTCACCATTTGTGTTCTTTGCAATAGTTTCTCACCATTAAAGGTTTTTGAAACACAAACATTCATTTAACACTTCTCGTAACACAGCATTGACCAATAAAGTTTTTTGCAACCAAGCTTTTAGCTTTTTGTAATATTCTCCTACCTTTAATGTTCTTTGTAATATATCTTATCATTAAAATTCTTCACAACACAGTCAAACACAAGTTAAGTTGTTTGAAACTCAGTCTCTCACCATTAAAGTTCTTTGCAACATATTTTGCCACCATTAAAAATATTCAGAACAAAATCACCATTCAAGCCTTTTGCAATACAGCCTCTGACCATGAAAGGTCTTCACAACACAACCTCTCACCATTAAAGGTCTTCTCAACAGAGTCTCTCACCATTAAATGGTCTTCGCAACACTGCCTCTCACCAATAAAGGTCTTCACAACATAGCCTCTCACCATTAAAGGTCTTCACAACACAGTCTCTCACCATTAAATGTCTTCACAACACAGCCTTTCCCTATTACGGGTCCCTGTAGCATGACCCTCACCAATAAAGTTACATACAACACCGCTTGCTTTTTTGTAATAGTCTATCACCATTAACGTTCTTCATAACACAGCTTTCACCAAATAAGTTACTCCCAACACAGCTTTCACCAAAAAAGGTTACTCCCGACACAGCTTTCACCAAAAAAGGTTACTCCAGACACAGCCTTCACCAAAAAAAGATTACTCCCAAAACAGCCTTCACCAAATAAGTTACTCCCAACACAGCTTTCACCAAATAAGTTACTTCCAACACAGCTTTCACCAAAAAAAGGTTACTCCCAACACAGTTTTCACCAAAAAAAAAGGTTACTCTCAACACAGCTTTCACCACAAAATTTACTCCCAACACAGCTTTCATCAAAACAAGCTACTCCCAACACAGCTTTCACCAAAAAGGTTTATGCAAACATAGCTTTCACCAAAAAAGGTTACTCCCTACACAGCTTTCCCAAAAAAAGTTACTCCCAAAGCAACTTCCACCAAAAAAAAAAAAAAGATACTCCCAAAGCAACTTCCACCAAAAAAATGTTACTCCCAAAGCAACTTTCACCAAAAAAAGTTACTCCCAAAGCAACTTTCACCAAAAAAAGTTACTCCCAACACAGCTTTCACCAAAAACGTTACTTCCAACACAACTTTAACCAACAAACGTTACCGTATTTTCTTGAATATAAGTCGATCTGACTATAAGTCGACCCCTAGATGTTATAACTTAAAAACTGTCCAAAACTAAAGACCAGATTATAAGTCAAATGAGTTTTTCGTCCATTCCGAATTCCCACATTGCATTGGAATTTCCTTGGTTTTCTGCAAATTTTGTTCACTTTCAGCTTAACCCTTTCCCATTTAAAATGCTTGAGATCGCCTCATTAATATGTAAAATGTATGAGAGAATAAATTAATTCAGTATAAAAGATGAGAGAAAGGAATGCAGAATGTCAGATGGACCTGCGTGCCCATTTCTCAACCATTTGAAAACAAAGTTTGCTCTTTCGTTTACCTGGAAAGTCATTATTACTGTTGTAGGTCTTTGCTAAGTAGCAACAAGATCTCGGTATTTAGTGAGACCCGAGTTATAAATAGACTTCCGTTTCATTAAAATGCTTTAGTTTTTATATATATTTTTTTAGAGACGATCGATATTATGATTTTTTTTTAAAAACAAGGTTTTTCAGGCAGTCGAATATTTGCTTTAGGATCTGAGAAGTGACTTGTTATTTGATCAGGATGCTATATAGCAACGAGATCTCGGTATCTAGCGAGACCTGAGATATAAATAGATTTCTGTTAGGCCTACATGAAAATATTTCCATTTTTCAGAAGCGGTCGATATTATGATTTTTCGTGATATTTTTTAATCCAAGGTTTTCAGGGCGGTGAATATTTGCTTTGGGATCTGAGAAGTGACTTATTTGATGAGGATGCTAACCATGTGGCTGAATCATATGTGGCTATAGAGTAAGGGCATGATTTAGACTCTGACAGTGACGAAATTGAATCTAGTAAAAGGAATGGTATTGCTGATAAATCAAATGAAGGAGGCTAGTCAACAAGGTGTAGTTCAGTTGAAATTTGTGACTTAATAGGAGTTCAAATGTGTATTACTTAAGATCGTTTGATAAAAACATTTAATGAAGCAGCAAGTTTATATGTGAAGGATACCGGTATGCTGTGGTAAAGGTGGGAGGGTAACACTGATCGGTTTCATAAATCTTTGTTTTCCCCATTCTTTTCACTTCTGTCTTCTCCCCATGTATTTCGGTCTATCTCCACCTCTCTTATATTTTCCTTACAACATTAATCGATACTGGTCTTTTCTTTTAATGTTAATGTGAACTGTTTCTTTTGGGTCATGTTTATCTTCCCTCTTATTGGTTATCATCACCATTATCACCCTTCAGCTCCCCAAGGAGTATAGGCCTTCAACAAACTTATACCAGGTCTCCCTGTCCTGTGCCATCAGCTCAAAGTCTGTTCATGTCTGTCTCAATTTCTCTTCTCCATGTGTTTCTTGTTTTCCCTCTACCCTGGGGATTCCAGAACAAGAACTGTCTTGTAATGTTATCAACAGGTTTCCTCATAATTGGAATTATATTTTTACTGCTGTGCTTACAACAGTCTTTCATTTAAAGACTTCCATTTCTCCAACAACAGATTTGAAAGTTTCTTTTATTCATAACTAGAAAATGTGAAAACTGTAGTAGGACTGCAGTAGGACTGTAATAGGACTGTAGTAAGATTAGCGGGACTGTAGTAAGACTGTAGTAAGACTGTAGTAGGACTGTAGTAAGACTGTAGTAAGACAGTAGTAAGACTGTAGTAGGACTGTAGTAAGACTGTAGTAAGACAGTAGTAAGACTGTAGTAGGACTGTAGTTAGACTGTAGTAGGACTGTAGTAAGACTGTAGTAGGACTGTAGTAAGACTGTAGTAGGACTGTAGTAAGACTGTAGTAGGACTGTAGTAGGACTGTAGTAAGACTGTAGTAGGACTGTAGTAGGACTGTAGTAGGACTGTAGCAGGACTGTAGTAAGACTGTAGTAGGACTGTAGGACTGTAGTAAGACTGTAGTAAGACTGTAGTAAGACTGTAGTAAGACTGTAGTAAGACTGTAGTAGGACTGTAGTAAGACTGTAGTAGGACTGTAGTAAGACTGTAGTAGGACTGCAGTAGGACTGTAGTAAGACTGTAGTAAGACTATAGTAGGACTGTAGTAGGACAGTAGTAATACTGTAGTAAGACTGTAGCGGGACTGTAGTAAGACTGTAGCAGGACTGTAGTAAGACTGTAGTAGGACTGTGGTAAGACTGTAGTAGGACTGTAGCAGGACTGTGGTAAGACTGTAGTAAGACTGTATCAAGATTGCAGCAGGACTGTGGTAAGACTGTAGCAAGACTGTAGCAGGACTGTGGTAAGACTGTAGCAGGACATGGTAAGACTATAGTAGGACTGTAGTAAGACTGTAGTAAGAATGTAGTAAGACTGTAGTAAGTAGTAGTGTGAGCGAAGATGGTCAGTGCATGTTCTACAAACACGATCTATGGACAAAGAAATGGCTTAAGCTATGATCCCAAAGCCTTCATCAGGGATAAGCAAAAGAAAACAGTAAAAAACAGGAATATGAGAACTAATCTTTTTTTTTCCTTTACAGCTCCTTATGCAGCATGGAGCTAACATTGCAGCCAGTCCCCTAGCAGGAAGCCTGCATTAAAACATATGTGTGCTCTTCCAATGATAGTTTCTGCAGTGATCTGTTTTACGTGATGAAGTAGCCAGCCCCAGGCTGAAATTAATTTCATTCATTTCCTTTTCGCTTCCAATGGAGCACGGAGGAACCACTTTAGCTATCCCACATGGAGAAAGCCTGGATCAAAGCTCCCTACTCTTGTAGCAGTGGTTTCTGTAGCATTTTGTTCTACATTATGAAGCTGCCAGCCTCTTGAACAACATCATATTAGTCGCATCTTATGACGTGCCGAGGGAGTAGTAATTCTAGTCTTTGTCACCCCAGAGACTCCCAGGAACTAAACAGGGCAAGAACTAATCTAAATGCATTAACAATAAAACAAATGACATGAGCCGTAAATGGGAGTCTCTGTTGTCACTCTGGTAAATTTGCGTGACAAATTCCACAAGGGCATGATGGAATCATTACCAGAGTGACGCGAGAAATTCCACAGGGACATGATGGAATCATTACCAGAGTGCCGTGAGAAATTCCACAGGGACAAGATAGAATCATTACCAGAGTGCTGTGAGAAATTCCACAGGGACATGATAGAATCATTACCAGAGTGACATGAGAAATTCCACAGGGACATGATGGAATCATTATCAGAGTGATGTGAGAAATTCCACAGGGACATGATGGAATCATTACCAGAATGACGTGAGAAATTCTACGGGGACATGATGGACCACAGTGATGTGAGAAATTCCACAAGGACATGATGGAATCATTTCCAGAGTGATAACCATGACAACAAAAAGGTTTGGTTACTACTAAAATCAAAACAGAACAAATAAAATATACAGGGAGCCTCAAGTATCGCTCCCTATTTGTATCTACTGAATATGCATGAGACAAAAGTCAAACCAAGGAGCAATAACTGCCATTTGACTAATAAGTTTTATTTTAATTTCCAAAAACAAAATAAAATTTTCCAAAAAAGTCTAAAATGGCTATAAACTGAGGTTACAAATATTGCTGCCGACTATGAGGGTCATGAGTTAAACAGGCAGATCTCACTTGAGGGTCATGAGTTAAACAGGCAGATCTCACTGAGGGTCATGAGTTAAACAAGCAGATCTCACTTGAGAGTCATGAGTTAAACAGGCAGATCTCACTGATGGTCATGAGTTAAACAGGCAGATCTCACTTGAGGGTCATGAGTTAAACAGGCAGATCTCACTGAGGGTCATGAGTTAAACAGACAGATCTCACTGAGGGTCATGAGTTAAACAGGCAGATCTCACTGAGGGTCATGAGTTAAACAGGCAGATCTCACTGATGGTCATGAGTTAAACAAGCAGATCAAACTGAGGGTCATGAGTTAAACAGGCAGATCTCACTTGAGGGTCATGAGTTAAACAGGCAGATCTCACTGATGGTCATGAGTTAAACAAGCAGATCAAACTGAGGGTCATGAGTTAAACAGGCAGATCTTACTTGAGGGTCATGAGTTAAACAGGCAGATCAAACTGAGGATCATGAGTTAATCAGGCAGAACAAACTGAGGGTCATGAGTTAAACAGGCAGAACAAACTGAGGGTCATGAGTTAAACAGGCAGAACAAACTGAGGGTCATGAGTTAAACAGGCAGAACAAACTGAGGGTCATGAGTTAAACAGGCAGAACAAACTGAGGGTCTTGAGTTACACAGGCAGAACAAACTGAGGGTCATGAGTTAAACAGGCAGAACAAACTGAGGGTCATGAGTTAAACAGGCAGAACAAACTGAGGGTCATGAGTTAAACAGGCAGATCAAACTGAGGGTCATGAGTTAAACAAGCAGAACAAACTGAGGGTCATGAGTTAAACATGCAGATCTCACTTGAGGGTCATGAGTTAAACAGGCAGATTTCACTTGAGGGTCATGTGTTAAACAGGCAGATCTCACAAAGTTGTAATATTTATGGACACAGTATTTTATGTAATAAAATAACAGTTAATTCTCTTTATTTTGAAGTTTATTTCATCCCCATAGTTGGGTGAGCTGCGGTAGCGCAGTGGTTAGTGTTCCTAGCTTGGTGGTCCATGGGATTTTTTAGACCGCCAACGGCTCCAGGGTCAACCCAGCCTCAAGAATTGGGTACCAGAGCAACTCTGGGAAAGTGTAAGACAGCTGGCGTGATGCCAAACACGACCAAACACTTAACTCTTAGTATACGAGCTAATTTCATGACTACCATTACAGATTTTGCAATAAATAATTTATTTATAAAGATAACATAAAGTGTTATATATCAAAATGTGAAGAAATGAAACCCCTATATCATGCACGTAACTAAATTGTTCAGTGGTTTTAAACATGCATTCACCTATACATTTTCGCTATTGACGGGGATCGATCATCGGCCTTTCTAAGAGGCCGCTCGTATACTAAGAGTTAATTTATCTTTCGTAACTTTATAATTTCTACATTGTATCTTGGCAGCATTATAGACAAAGTTAGAGGGACAGACAGTGATATCAAAATAAGAATACATAAGGCTAGAGGAGCTTTCACTGCACTGGGAAGTATATGGAGATCAAGAGAAATCAAGTCCAACACAAAAATCAGAATCTTCAACTCAGGTGTCAAGTCAGTCCTATTGTGCATCTCTGAAACATGGAGAACAACAAAAACAACATCCAAGAAGTTACAGACTTTCATAAATGGGTGCTTGCGTAGAACAGAAGGAATTAAATGGTATAACAAGATCATCTACAAGGAATTGATGGTAAGAACCAGATAAGGGACAGATAAAAATGAGATGAGAAGAAGGCAAGAACCAGATAAGGGCCAGATAAAAATGAGATGAGAAGAAGGCAAGAACCAGATAAGGGTCAGATAAAAATGAGATGAGAAGAAGGCAATGGACAGGGCACACACTGAAGAAACCTGCTGTTAGTATTACCAGGCAGCTCTTGGTCTGGAATACTCAGAGTAAGAGAAGTAATGGTTGACCAAAACACACTTGCAGGGCACACTTCTAGTGTGGCGATGGTCAAGAAAATATGGGCCTAACAACATGTTCCCAATATGCCTCAATGGGCATGTAAAGGTATCCTTTTACCGGTTAGTTGGGTAGGAACAGAGGAATAAAGATGTTAAAATAGTGAGTGACTTTTCAATTACTACGTACATTAAAAAGAAACAAAAACCATCAGAGAGAAGAAAAAATTCAATTTACATTAACCCTTTGAACCCTGGCCACCCAGCCTGTAAAATCCCATTCCCCTGGGCTCCTGAGGGGCCAGGAACAGGGTTAGAACTAGCTTGATCATAATCTGATTCACAAGTTTCGTCACTCAATTCAATTTCGATGTCACTTTCAGAATAATCACCATCTAAATCTAATTCATCATCCTCCGAATCATTGAGCACAAGTTCAACAGCTTGTTCCGTTGTTAGCCTTTTAGAACAGCTATTTCCTGGATTTTCAACACGCCTTTTCATTATGAAAACAATTAAAAAATTGCAAAATATTATCACTTCGTGGGCGCCGCCATTTTAGTTTAACATTCCATAAGACATGTGTACTTCCTGACATCATTATTTTTCACACATTTCCATTCCGGCCCCGTATTGCTAAGCTAGGTGTGTCAGACCGAAAAAGCAGTCGCTCGTGGTACGGATTATTTACACACGGACCGAAATTTCGGGACCTCGGGTTCAAAAGGTTAAATTAATTTTTAAAGTAACCTTTCTAGTGTTTAAAAAAAATTATGTTCTTCAAATATATTGATTTATTTATAAATCACATACAACAAAGAGATTACATTCCTTTCTCACAAAAACATTCTGCTGAAAACTTACTGTTACAGCTGCAACTCGTCGGGGCTGGGTTACCCCAATGACATAACCTTCTGTGGCCCATCCAGCCTCTAGGAGATACTGTAAAAGTTAAAGAAACTACAATCAAAACTTTCTTTTTCTGCAAAGGTAAAATCTTTAAGTAATATAGCAGCTATTATATAATTTACTTTAAATGTTTATTGAACAGAGATGCAAAGTATATTGTGAAGTTTTTGCATCTATTATGTACTTACCAAACTTTACACAATAACAAGTTTTTACTACGAGTTGTTACAGGGTACCCTACCACCTAATCACTGGTAACTCACAAGAAAAATTATGTTTCTATACAAACACAAAAATGTACCTGAAAGTGGTCACTCACATAAAACAAGAAATCTATGAAATAATAACCTTTGATCCTGGTTTTCTAAAAACTTGGCAATTCAGATAAATTTCAAATGTATATAATTTTTCATGGAATTATCTGAGTTCAGTGATTCTCACCAAGGTCAGGGTCAAAGAATCACTTTTTTATGTGATGGAAAAGCCTCAAAAAGAAGGCAAACCCAGGTTGGGGTGGAATATGTTACATGTTTACTGTAACATCTTTGATTGTGAGGGAGGCTTCTATAAAACTTGATACCAATGGGGAGTAATGCAAAAGTAGGTCAAGGACAGTTTAACAACAACAACATGATTTTATGGTATAATCAAAAGGCCTTTGGCAGAGAAAGAATGCCAGGGACAGGGGTCCAAGATAGGGTACCAAAGACAGGATGCCAGAGACAGGGGTCCAAGATAGGTGTCAAAGACAGGGTCCAATATAGGGTGTCAAAGACAGGATGCCAGAGACAGGGATCCAAGATAGGGTGTCAAAGACAGGATGCCAGAGATAGATGTCCAAGATAGGGTACCAAAGACAAGAAGCCAGAGATAGGAATCCAAGATAGGGTGTCAAAGACAGGATGCCAGAGACAAGGGTTCAAGATATGATGCCAAAGACAGGATGCCAGAGACAGGGGTCCAAGACAGGATTCCAGAGACAGGGCTCCAAGATAGGGTGTCAAAGACATGGATCCAAGATAGAGTGTCAAAGACAGGATGCCAGAGACAAGGGTCCAAGACAGAGTGCCAAAGACAGGATGCCAGAGACATGGGTCCAAAAAAGGTGTCAAAGACAGGATGCCAGAGACAGGGCTCCAAGATAGGGTGTCAAAGACATGGGTCCAAGATAGAGTGTCAAAGACATGGGTCCAAGATAGAGTGTCAAAGACAGGATGCCAGAGACATGGGTCCAAGAAAAGGTGTCAAAGACAGGATGCCAGAGACATGGGTCCAAGATAAGGTGTCAAAGACATGGGTCCAAGATAGAGTGTCAAAGACATGGGTCCAAGATAGAGTGTCAAAGACAGGATGCCAGAGACATGGGTCCAAGAAAAGGTGTCAAAGACAGGATGCCAGAGACATGGGTCCAAGATATGGTGCCAAAGACAGGATGCCAGAGGCAAGGGTCCAAGACAGAGTGCCAAAGACAGGATGCCAGAGACATGGGTCCAAGACAGTGTCAAAGACAGGATGCCAGAGACATGGGTCCAAGACAGAGTGCCAAAGACAGGATGCCAGAGACATGGGTCCAAGAAAAGGTGTCAAAGACAGGATGCCAGAGACAGTGTCCAAGATAAGGTGCCAAAGACAGGATGCCCAAGAATAGCACAAACATAGCATGAAACAGGAGGACTTGACATGTTGAAGGCCTATGCTCCTCAGACAGCTGAAGGGCCATGATGATAAATTTACATATAACTTATTAGAACAAAGAACACTGCTTTAATCCAGATGCTATGTCCTGAATGCAAGCCACATTGATTTGATCTTCATATAGACAATTTCTGAGGTGGACTTTTTCAGCTAAACATCTGCTGCAAAAACGCCCAACATATGAAGAAAAGAGAAAGCACCCGGCCGTCACCAGGACCCCTCCTGGACAAAAGGAAGCTGTGTTCAGCCTGGGTCCCTCTGAAACTGTTCTTGACTTATAAAGTAACTATATGAATATGATTTGTGGTTCTTGGCAACCACATCCTGCTCTCCATCTCACTGTTGTCTAGGATAAAAGCCTTCAGTTTCCAGCAATTTAATACAGTGATACTTCTGTGTGGTCTAGGCATTCTTACATATGTGGAAGAATACTTTCTGACAACTATGCTAGTAAGACCGAACAACGTTCCAGGTCTGAAAATGAATTTTCTTTCTTCCTACGCAGACACTGGAGAGAGACACTACTTCAGCAATCCTGTCATATGACCTTCCACCTCACAACGCTATCAGCCCACATAATTCTCAAAATAGTCACATCCCAGCCACCAAAATCACATGCCACTACCCAGACAACCTAATTACAACAATCAAACCAGCCAAGGGATTACATATAACATTCCGTCTGACACTCCCAAACTTACACACATAACACCAACACAGCTCCCTGTGGAGCACAGGTGCCTGACACCTATTAATTATATAATACCACACAAACCATTCTTGACAATAACCGTGACACTGATCCTCAACATACCTGCGGAATCTGTGTACTTTTGCCACAACCAGTTTCACCAATGATGACAACAGTCTGATATCTCTCAGCCAGGTAAAGTATGTGGTTACGGTACTGGAGGACAATTCACGATGCTTAGCATAATTGCTTATTATTATTATTTTGAATGATTAAGAAAATTCTTCCAAACAGCAAAACAAAATGAAAAACAAAACAATTTCTGCACACTTAATTTATCTTTCATAACTTTATAATTTTTACATTGTATCTTGGCAGCATTATAGACAAAGTTAGAGGGACAAGACAGTGATATCAAAATAAGAATATAAAAGGCTAGAGGAGCTTTCACTGCACTGGGAAGTATATGGAGATCTGGAGAAATCAAGTCCAACACAAAAATCAGAATCTTCAACTCAGGTGTCAAGTCAGTCCTATTGTGCAGCTCTGAAACATGGGGAACAACAAAAACAACATCCAAGAAGTTACAGACTTTCATAAATGGGTGCTTGCGTAGAACATAAAGAATTAAATGGTATAACAAGATCATCTACAAGGAATTGATGGCAAGAACCAGATAAGGGCCAGATAAAAATGAGATGAGAAGAAGGCAATGGACAGGGGACACACTGAAGAAACCTGCTGTTAGTATTACCAGGCAGCTCTTGGTCTGGAATACTCAGGGTAAGAGAAGTAATGGTTGACCAAAACACACGTGCAGGGGAGAACTGGGCATAGAAACAAAAGTGATGAGGAAGACATGGAAAGTCCCTGAGATGATGGTGTGATACAGGAGGACTTGACATGTTGAAGGCCTATGCTCCTCAGACAGCTGAAGGGCCATGATGATAAATTTACATATAACTTATTAGAACAAAGAACATTGTTTTAATACAGCTGCATCTCCTGAATGCAAGCCACATCAATTTGATCTTCATACAGACAATTTCTGAGGGTGACTTTTTCAGCTGAACATCTACTGCGAAAGTGCCCAACGTATGAAGAACAGAGAAAGTGCATAAGGCCGTCACCAGTACCACTCCTGGACAAACTCTATGGAGAAATCAACAACGTCAGACTGACTATCGCTTTCTTTAAACTTAAGTTGACGTCTGAAAGTGTACAAAGAAGAAGAAGATAATCCAGCTGCACTCCTGGCATTACCTCTTCAGGCTAGTGTTGAGTCTGGATCTATGGAGATGAACACACAAGGAAAACCTTGGAAGGAAAGACTTGGCAGCATATGCAGAAGATCCACAGAGACAGGAACTTTCATTCACTGAGTGCCAATACAGCACTGGTGATCATGTCTGTCCATTTCCTTCGGTCTGTAGTGTCTTGAATCAGCTGTATCTTCAATCTTGTCTCATGGTCAGTTTACTTAAGTATTTCCTTCTCTCTAACCCTAACCCCAACCCTAACTCTAAATGATATGAAAATACACATATTATAATACTCAATGGCACTAAAGGTAAAGATTATCTAATCATGTACTCTTGCAAAAGTGGTTTGTGTAACAATCTGTTTTACATTATGAGACTGTCAGCCCCTTGCACAACCCCCATGTTAGACACCTTTTACGACATGTCTGATGGACCAATAGCCCTGTTCTTTCTTTGTCATTTCAGAGAATCCCAGGAACTAAATGTGACAGATTCTCGAATGTTTTTTCATGTCCAAAGAACTTTGACTGTCTGTGCCTTATTGTGTTGATTAATTGAAGACCAAAGTGGCGGTATATAATGCCTGCATCACCAGCACACTTCTATATGGTGGCGAGACGTGTACAATCTATGCTAAGCAAGAAAGAAGGTTCAATACCTTCCATCTACAGTGTCTATGCCACATCCTCAGTATTTTGTGAAAAGACTAAGTGACAAATGTCAAGGTGTTGTCACTTGCTGGTCTTCAAAGCATGTATACACTGCCTAGACAGCACAGACTACGCTGGCTTGGCCATGTCCGCTGCATGGAAGATGGTCGCATCCTGAAAGATATCTTCTACGGACAACTGGCAGTCGGCAAAAGAACAGTTGGGCGACCGCAGGTGAGGTTCAAAGATGTGTGCAAGAGAGACATGAGGGTACTAGACTTAAATCCAGCAACCTGGGAGGATGAAGATGCTGAATGCACCAAGTGGCGGTGCTCTCTACAGCACCACTTCAGATTGGGCGAAAAGATGCTCTCATGGCAAATAGAAGAGAGGAGAAAACGTCAAAAGAAACACCAGGAAAATAAGC
The DNA here is from genome assembly GCA_024509875.1 of Oreohelix idahoensis. Classification (NCBI taxonomy): domain Eukaryota; kingdom Metazoa; phylum Mollusca; class Gastropoda; order Stylommatophora; family Oreohelicidae; genus Oreohelix; species Oreohelix idahoensis. Next base: position 131,339 of record JAMPIV010010916.1, read on the forward strand.
AGCCGAATGCTGTCATCTCAGGGGTGCATTCTCATTGTCAGTTTATGACTGAAGGGGCTATTATTATTACTGACTGAAGAATGCCTTTCTGCTGTTACTCATCTGATTTTCTTCCTGTCGAAGTTTTCCACTTCATCATTCTTAGGAATCACATCTTTGCTGCCTCCAGTTTTCTTTTCCTCTGTGTTTTTTTTTTACTGTCCATGTTGCACATGCATAAAGTAGTGTAGTTTTCATGTAGCATCATCAGACTCTCTTCCTCACAGCCAATGACAGTTATTTTCTGGTAAGAATGCTGTTCATGTCGTAGAAAGCTGATTTTGCCTTTGTAATTCTTGCCTTGATTTCAGTTAGGCATCTGTCATCTGTTGTGATTAATCCAGAAGTTAAGCTGTTTGATCTGTTTTAGTGCTTACCCTTCAACAACTGTTTTACATGCTGGGATTATCTCTTTTCTTGATATAACAATTATTAATTTATTATTAATAATTAATATGTTCATGATTATTGTGAAAGGGCGAAACCTGATTTTGCAAGGGATACTACAATGGTGGTTTCCCTTTGCCTTCTATTAGAGGGGTTTTACATTGGGACAAACACACAAAGAAAATAAAAATAGCTGTATACCGCTCCACCTATGTACCAGTTTTGACATAGATGCGAGTCATTGGCAATGACTACAACCCTCAAAAACTAGCTCCAAACCTCTTGTCATCAGTACCACACAGGTGACGTCAAAAAATTTCAATCTGTGTATTCTACGCAAGCACCCATTTATGAAAGTCAGTGATTTCTTGGTTGCTGTTTTTGTTGTTCTCCATGTGTAAGAGCCATACCATAGGATTAACTTAACATTTCAGTTGAAATGCAGAAAAAAACAGGGGGGTGTCCCTGAAAAAGCCATCTGCAATGTGTTAAACCAAAGTCAATAACAGTGAAAAGTAGATCACATACTTGAAACACTGGTAGCTTTTGTCTTTGTTGTTCAATGGACAGATTTTTGTAAGGGTTGTAAATCACACTGGCATTGCCAATGCCGCTCTGGTCCGACGCTGTCGATCTCTCTTCAGAGATGTTGGTAACACCTGGAGCCGGCGTCCCTAAATAATTGTGAACATTTTTTAATTGTCCGTTTAGAAGCAGTTAACTGTGGAATACGTGGTGAGGAAAAGAAGCTGGCATTGGATTGGACACACCCTGAAGAGACCTGTGGATATCATTACAAGGCAGTCCTTGTTCTGGAACCCCCAGGGTAAAAGAAATAGAGGGAGAGCTAAAAACACATGGAGAAGAGAACTGGATACAGACTTACACAGGATAAAGAAGAAATGGAAACATTTTGAACAGACGGCACAGGAGAGGAACTTGATGAGGACCTGTGCTTCACCGGAAGCTAATCAGCAATGATGATGAATACCATCAAGGCTAAGATTGCTGGAATCTGGCCTCAAACAAAAGACTAGCAGGGATGGACATATGACAGGATGCATTCAACCAGCGAACAATAGGAAAATTTAGCATTCATACTCTTCGACATTTGCTGAGGGAGACATGAGTACCTATGGGTTTGCCCAGAGTGCAACGATGTTGATTCTGATCAACAATAACATCAAATGTCCAATAATAGAGCATTATAATTACAGTTAATCAAGCAATCAATCAATACCCGTTAGCTCCACAAGTAGCACAGGCCTTCAACAAACATATACCAAGTCTTCTTGCCGTCTGCCATCAGCTCAAGGTTGTTCTATCTCTTCCTCATCATTTTTATTTCTGTCTCCAGTTCTCTTCTCCATGTCTTCTTCAGTCTATCTCTACTTCTCTTACTCTGGGAATCCCCAGAACAAGGACTGCTTGAATTACACATACATTGTTATCTAAACAAGACAGTAATCTCCAAATCAGCTAGCTATTCTTCCTCCTCATCATTACAATCCCTGTTGAGCCATCTTCTATTAATCTTTTCAAATTGTTGCTTCTTTTTCTTCCACATCTTCCCCATTTTTTTATTATTTCACCTCAAATTCTCCTTCAAATGTCCCCGTCAGGGCTCGAATTAATCCAGTCCTAATCCCGGTCGACGACACTACTTCAAATGTCCTCGCCCGGGCTTGAACCTGGATCGCCCGATCGCCAGCGCAGTGTGGTGACCATTACACCAGCGCGGCTCAGTTCTCCTATTATGTGCATGCCTCAATTTATAAATGTAACTCCTTAGTTATCATTTTTGCATTCTCAATATTTCTGTGTCCTACTGTACGATGCATTTGAAATTTGATTTTGATGATTTCTATATTTGCTTAGGCCCAGTTGCTTACTGCCCCGAATGAAGTAATGGAATGATGGAAAGAATATTTCTCAGAACTCCTTGATGGTGAGCAAGGTCAAGCATCAGAAATGATAACCACTAGCACAGAAGAGGAAACCAATGGTGATGAAGATGATATAAAGATGGAAGAACTGAAGGCAGCACTGGAGAAAATCAAGATGAGCAAAGCAGCAGGGCATGATGGTATAACACCAGAAATGGTTAAGTACATGGGAGCATCAGGTGACCTATTACTCTTAAGGGTCCTACAGGCAGCATGGTGCAACAAGACCATACCAAAGGATTGGGAGATTGCCATCATAACACCAATTTTCAGCTGAGTGAAAAGGCTCTTGAGTATAAGAGTGAGATCCATCTTTGTTTCATAGATCTGGAAAAGGCATTTGACAGGGTCCCCTGGAGCAAACTTTGGGATTGTTTGGCAAGGAAGAACATTCCAGCACCTCTGATTCATGCTATAGAGCTTCTACAAGTCTTGCAGAAATTATGTGAGGACAGCAAACCATAAGTCAGAAGAGTTCAGGACCACCACTGGTGTAAGACAAGGTGATATCCTGTCACCTTATCTTTTCATACTCCTCATGGACGATGTTATCAAGGCATGTAAGGAGAGAACAAGAAAGTATTCAGTGGGGTACTGGAAGATGAGACAGGTATGTATTTCAGAGCTGGCATTTGCTGATGATGTTGCCCTGACTGCTAAATCAGAGGCGCATCTCCAATCCAACCTGCAAGTCTGGAAGGAAGAGCGGGAGAAGAGAGGGATGTCATAAGCAGCTCTAAAACAAAATCCATGGTGATATCACGAGAAGAAAGAAGACATCAGATTAAGCTGGGAGAACAGGTCCTGGAGCAGGTCGACCACTTTAAATACCTCGGAGCTATTATAGACCGAAAGGGAGGCATCAAAGAAGAGTTGGCCACTCGAAAAGCAGCGGCTGGGAGACTTTTTCAGGCCATAAATTAAGGATTCCTCAGCAAGAGAGAGGTTGGTAAAAAAACGAAGATGGCTGTATACCGCTCCACCTATGTCCCAGTCTTGACATATGGATGTGAGTCATGGGCAATGACTACAACCCACAAAAGCCAGATCCAAACCTCAGAAATGAGGTATCTGAGGAAGGTGGTTGAAGTAACAAGAAGAGACATGGTCCGCAACCAGACGATACGTCAAGGCCTAAAATCCCACCCCCTACAGACCCAAGTAGAACAGTCCCAACTAAGATGGTTTGGCCATGTATGCAGAATGGGAGAAGATCGGCTACCACGACAAGCATGGGAAACAAAGAGCCAGGGATCCAGACCCCCAGGACGACCCAGAGTCCGCTGGGAGGACAACATTAGACAATCTTTGAAGGACTGAGGACTAGAATGGAACCAGGCCAGGAGGAAGACAGCCGATAGGATAGTCTGGCGCTCTCTTTTCCAAACCTCTACACCTCACGGTAGAAGGGGAATGACTAAGTAGTAAGCTTAGGCCCAGACTTTTCAGAATTTCAAAACTTTTTTTTTCCACCGCAGTATACTTGCAATCTGCATCCTAAATTTGATATCTTTGTCCATATCTCCATCCCTGTCTCTGATGCACCATTATATATGTATGAATGCATCCACTATAAGTGCACCTCCCGTAGAAATGCTGCACTAAGTAAACTGATCATTTCCTTTTACTTCCCAATGCAGTATGGAGATACCACTGCAACTGCCCCCCTTGCAGTAAGCCTCCACAAAGTTTTCACACGCTTCTGTACTAATTTCTTTGACATGATGAGGCTGCCACCCTCATGCACAACCTCATATCTGTCACTTTGTACGACATGCCTGAGAGAGCAGTTGTCTTGCTGATCTCTAACGACAGACCTGCAGGAACTACATGGAGCGGGTAATAATACTTACTTACTTACTTAGTCGTTCCTCTTCTACCGTGAGGTGTGAGTTTTGGAAGAGAGAGCGCCATACTATTCTATCGGCTGTCTTCCTCCTGGCTTGGTTCCATTCTAGTCCTCGGTCCTTCAAAGATTGTCGAATGTTGTCCTCCCAGCGGACTTTGGGTCGTCCTGGAGGTCTGGATCCCTGGCTCTTAGTTTGTGGGTAATAATCCAGAATGAAAATTGTGACCTGTCACAGAAATTATCACACTGCTAAAATGCTACATTACACCAGGACGAAATTAGTTATACCTGGCTTCCAAAAACGAGGGGCACTGCTGCCTGTACTACTTGAGTCTTTCCCAGCTCTGAAGCTGTTCCCCCCACTTGTCATTGTGTAGTGTTTACTTCTGTTAGTCTGTACTCAATAAACAAATATATATATATACTAGCAATAACCCGTGAATAATGACAGAAGTAAATAAAAAACTGTAATATATTTTTAAAATATTTTGTAATTCAATATAAAAGTTATTTGATGACAACATTTTTTGTGAAAGTGCATGGATATGTTTCAAAGAATGTTCCCTGATAAAAAGTGTTTTTAACAAAAACTTTCAAGTTTTCATGATTTGTTCCTCGGGTGAGGGTGACATAGAGCTGGCCGTGTCCGAAAACAGGTTCTGGAAGGAAAACTCCTAAGTGATAAAAAGATTGTCCTTGCGCCTTATTGATCATCATTGCAAATGCTAAAATCACTGGGAATTGACGACGTCGCATCCTAAATGGCTAAATGCGCTCGCTCGGTTCTAAGTCAATGTGAGGAATTAAGACTTGTTCTCCCTTATTACTGCCAGTGATAATTTCTGCATCAATGGAATTCCGATGACCAAACGTGTGCCATTCAATAGTCTGTTTTTTGCGTTCAGATTTCGCAATAGCATGGTACATGCAGCAACCTTTAATTTCAGCAAATGCGGTGGCATTCCTGATGGGCACTGCTCATTAAGGAACTCGATTGGGAAATCAACTGCGTCGTTGGGATCATCGGAAATCATGGTATCTATACTCCAATAAACCATTTCATTTCCAGCGAGTAGCTCCAACAATAAGTCTGCAATACTATAAATTAAAATTTTGTCTTGAAGAAACAATCAAAAACTTACATTTTAAGGTTATTTTTAAAATGATGAGTTAAATCCGTTTCCGGAATGAAACTGGGTTCTACAATCAAAAACTTACATTTTATTCATATATCACTGTCACTCACTTTGTGTTGCACAATTCACCGACTTTTCTTCGTTGAGTGTTACTATTTTCGGGAGAGTACATATAAGGGAAACAATACAATTAATGTCTAACTTTCAACCACAGTTGCATCCCTTAGATGTGACCGATGTACAAACGGCGAGAATTATGGAGTATGATGATATATATACATATACGTAGGTATATTTTCTTTAAATGTAAACCATTTAACACAAAATAAAAATGACACAAAGGAGTGGAGGCACTCTATTATGCTGAAATTGTCTCATACCACACTTTGTCAACTTTGCTACAGACTTGTATCCTTTTATTCAAAATCTTCGTGGACATCTTTGCTTCAGAAACTGGATTTTTGTATGGTTTTCAGACGCCGACCAAATTGTGTTCAAAAATAGCCCAAAGTTGTCTAAGATAGTCCGAAATCTGCCAGACTGTGACAGTCATGTAGCCCAAATAAACTTTGATTTTCAGAATATTTCGGTTCTTGTGTGTTTAGATAAAAGGATACAGATCTGTAATAGCAAATTTGGTAAAATAAGGATGCACAAGGTGACATTATGATTATTCTTCTTCTGTTCCATTTTCACTCCTTACGCAGCATAGAGCCACTTCTGGTCCCTCTTACAGGAAGCTTATACCAAAGCATTCATATACTCTGCAGCTATAGTTTCTATAGCAATTTGTTTTGCATTATGACGTTGCCAGCCCCTTGCACAACTTCTTGTTATTCAACTTGTAAGACATAACTTAGGTAGTAGTCCTATTTTGTGCCTATTGGACATTACTTTTTTATTTGTTTTACTGTGTCTATTGGACATTACTTTTTATTTGTTTTACTGTGTCTAATGGGCATTAATTTGTATTTATTTTACTGTGTCTATTGGACATTATTTTTTATTTGTTTTACTGTGTCTACTGGACATTACTTTTGATTTGTTTTACTGTGTCTATTGGACATTACTTTTGATTTGTTTTACTGTGTCTATTGGACATTACTTTTGATTTGTTTTACTGTGTCTATTGGACATTACTTTTTATTTGTTTTACTGTGTCTATTGGACATTACTTTTTATTTGTTTTACTGTGTCTATTGGACATTACTTTTCATTTGTTTTACTGTGTCTATTGGACATTACTTTTCATTTGTTTTACTGACACTGGACATTACTTTTTATTTGTTTTACTGTGTCTATTGGACATTACTTTTTATTTGTTTTACTGTGTCTACTGGACATTACTTTTTATTTGTTTTACTGTGTCTATTGGACATTACTTTTTATTTGTTTTACTGTGTCTATTGGACATTACAGCAGATGGCCCTCATTAGGAAGCCTACACAAAAGTGCAAACCCTTGCAGCTGTAGTTTCTGTAGCTATGTGTTATTTATGACAAGATTTCCAGACCCATGCACAATCTCATATTAGTCACCTTTTATGATTTGCCTTAAGGAGCAGTACTCTTTTTTTTCCCCATCCAGATACTACACTTTACAGGCTTGTTGTATTTTCATTTCAAACTATCTATCCATCTACCAACTCCGCACTGGCCAGTCCGAAGCCTGGTTGAAAAAGGAGGAGGGTGGCATGCAAGGAGGCCATAAGGAGGTAGCCCCTCCACCTTGCGAAGGCACAAGAGGCCAATCACCTGTTTGCCTTAAAACCTGATTACAAGTAATGCAAGAGAGAAAGCCGGACTGATCTTAAAGGTGACAAACTAGCAAACTGGCACGGACAACGACTTATGAATCATGGAATATTAACAGCAAAGAAGAGAAGCTGGTGGGAGAGATGAGGAAAGCAGAAACAAAAAGCCTGGCTCTGACGGAAATGAAGAACAAGAGAAAAGGAGTTATGAATCTCGATGGCGACACGCCGCGCTACAGTGGAGTCCCCACAACTGAAAGAGCTAAAGGGGGTGTGGGTTGTATTGTAGCTAAAAACCAAAAGGATAGCATCAAGGAATGAAAATCAGTCTCAGGGTGCATTACAGTGCTAAAGATAAAAGGAGAAACCATTGTCAACCTTGTCATTGTGTATAGGCCAAATGAAGATGAATGAGCAGAAGTCAAAGAAGAATTCTTCAAGCTGCTTCAAAAGACAGTGGATGACTGCCTGGAGGAAATTATCCTCCTCTGAGATTTCAATGCCAGAGTTCGAAATGACCATGCTAGATGGCATGCAGTTATCAGAAGATATGGAGAAGTTACATTAAATGACAATGGAAAGCTACTCCTTAGATTCTGCACTGAGCAAAACCTTGTCATTATGAACACAAAAGTTCTCCCATAAGCGCATACATGCATACACCAGATGTGAACCAACAAAGAATGAGAAACCAGTGATAGACTATGCCAATGTTAGGAAGAGCTCATTCAAGTATGTGCGGGATACTAGAGTCTGGAGAGGGCCAGAGATTGGAAGTGATCACTACCTGCTGACAATTAAAAGAACAACTGAAATAGTTGTTCGGCCTAGGCATTGCCCACCATCATGCAAGAAACTAAGTGCTAGGAATAGGCATTGCCCACCATCATACAAGAAGCTAAGTAAACGAGCAGGGGAGATGAGCATTAAGACCTACATGCTAAGAGAGCCAAAAGTTAAGACCAGATAACAGGGGCTTATTGCTACAGCAGTGAGAAACATAGAAGAACGTCCTGATGATCTGGAAACCCTCTAGCTTAAATTAAAGGATATCATAAAAGCAGCTGCAGCAGAAGCATGTGATGAAGTCTGACTTGGGCAGAAGGGAAATATGACACCTTGGGGGACAGAGGAAGTTAAAGAGAAAATAAGAGAGAAGAAAAAGGCATGGAAACAATACTTAGAAGCTAAAAACACAGCAGGAAAAACAGAAATATAGAGAATATGTGATACTCAGAACAGAAGCAAAGAACAAGGTGCTAGCAGCAAAACAGAAATCCTGAGAAGAATTTGGAGAAAGATAGAAACAGATGCTCAAGAAAACCAGAAACTGTTCTTCAAGACCCTAAAGAACATGAGGAAGGAAAAACAATGTCCTCTTAAATTTATAAAGCAAGACAAATTGCTTACTGCCCAAAAGGAAGTAATGTAAAGAATATTTCTCAGAGCTCCTTTATGGTGAGCAAGTCTCAGAAATGATAACCACTAGCACGGAAGAGGAAACCAATGGTGGCGAAGATGGCATCAAGATGGAAGAACCGAAGGCAGCACTGAAGAAAATCAAGATGGGCTAAGCAGTAGGTCATGATGGTATAACTCCAGAAATGGTTATGTACATGGGAGCAGTAGGCAACCTGTTACTCCTGAGGGTCCTACAGGCAATCTGGTGCCACAAGACCACACCAAAGGATTGGGAGATTGCCATCATTACACCCATATTCAAAAAGGGTGACAACCAACAATGTGGAAATCATTGATGTATATCTCTTCTCAGTGTCCTAGGTAAAATTTACTCTACAATCCTGGAGCAGAGACTCAGATGTCTAGCTGAGCCACAAATGGATGAGGTCCAATGTGGCTTCCAAGCAAACTGAAGTACTCGAGACCTTATACTCCCACTCTGACAGCTGAATGAAAAGGCCATTGAGTATAAAGGTGAGATGCATCTTTGTTTCTTGGATCTGGAAAAGGCTATTGACAAGGTCCCATGGAGCAAATTTTGAGACTGCTTGGCAAAGAAAAACATTCCAACACCTCTGATCCATGCTATACAGAGCTTCTACAAGTCTTGCAGAAATTATGTGAGGATAGCAAACCATAAGTCATAAGAGTTCAGGACCATCACTGGTGATATTCTGTCACCTTATTTTTTCATACTACTCATGGGCAATATCATCAAAGCATGTAAGGAGAGGACAGGAAAGTATTCTGTGGGGTACTGGAAGATGAGACAGATCTGTATTTCTGAGCTGGCATTTGCCGATGATGTTGCCCTGATTGCTACATCTTTAATCCAATCTGCATGTCTGAAGGGAAGAGCTGGAGAAGAAAGGGATGGTCATCAGCAGCTCCAAAACAAAAACCATGGTTATTTCAAGAGAAGGAAGAAGACATCAGATTATGCTTGGAGAACAGGTCCTGGAGCAGGTCAACTACTTTAAATACATTGGAGCTGTTACAGACTGGAAGGGAGGCATCAAAGAAAGTTGGCTATCCGATAAGCAGCAGCTATGACACTTTTTCAGGCCATAAATTGAGGATTCCTCAGCAAAAGAGAAATTGGCAAGAAGATAAAGATTGCTATATACAGCTTCACTTATGTTCCAGTCTTGACCTATGGATGTGAGTCATGAGCAATGACTACAATAAACAAAAGCAAACTCCAAACCTCAGAAATATGGTATCTGAGGAATTTAGTTGAAGTAACAAGAACAGACATGCTCAAAACCCAACCACTGCAGACCCAAGTAGAACAGTCCCAACTGTTTGGTTTGGCCATGTATGCAGAATAGGAGAAGATCGGCTACCACAACAAGTATGGAAAACTAAGAGCCAGGGATCCAGACATCCAGGATGACCCACAGTCCGCTGGGAGGACATTAAACAATCTCCGAAGGACCGAGGACTAGATTGGAACCAGGCCATGTGGAAGACAGCCGATAGAATAGTATGGCGCTCTCTCTGGCAAACCTCTACACCTCTTGGTAGAAGAGGAACAACTAAGTAATTAGTACTTATCTATCCTTAGTTTCAATGTTGCTCTCTTTTGGAAAAAAAAAAATCATTCGCAAAATATTCTTTATTTCTCTGTGTGTTTCAGAGAGATTGGACTTCCTGTGATCTAAGTATGCGGTTCCATTGTTGTTTTTCTTGCGATTCTAATTCTATCATGCAAAAGCTTACTGCAGGGAAGTTAATTTGTTTGTTTAAATTCTTTAAGAATTATTATTATTTTTGTCGTTCATAAGAATATTGAATAATCAAGATTGGTTAACACTTAGTTTTAATTTTATAATTACTTTTGCATCCGCGACTTTACATGTTTTGAAAGTCAAAGGCGCCATTTTTTAATTTGAAATTTTCGTTACTTACAAAACTACTAAATATTATACTTTATATTTAAAGCTAAATAAGGACAATTATTCTAAAAGACATTCCGGCTCTTACAAGATTGAAAACAGGTAGCATCTCCAGAAAATCATGGGCTGAATAGTACAAGCTGATTCACAGAATGATGATCAAGGGGAAATCAGGAATAAAAATAGAGAAAAGGAAGGATAGAAGATACAAGCTTCAAAGGAAACAATTAAGAAAAAAGGAAGATGTCAGAGTAAAATGATAGAGAAAACCAATAATCTGAACATTGATTCAAAGAATAAGGGTGTTGAGAACCATATGAAAGACCAACAAATCAATAGGCCTACTCATAAAGTTGAACAAAACCTCCCAAGGTTAAGGATTTTTCAAATCAGTGGCAAAGTGGTAAGTATTAGAGCATTACCAGACAGTAAGATCATCAATGTACTAGAAACAGTTATAGATAAAGGGTCAATAACACACATAAAAAGAACAAATTTTGGCATAATACAATGAACACGACTGAAAAGTCAAAAACTTTAATAAAACAAATTGAAGTAAGTTCTGTTCAAGTAGAATTGGCACACAGCATTAAAGCTAGGCTAGAATTAGTCAAAGAAACCAGGAAATGTGTAATTAAAGGAATACCTGTAACAGTTCCAGAGGAAGAAATAAGAACTAGACTACAAACAGAAAATCCAAAATATAGGATTCTTAAACTGTAAAGGACATCACAGCAATTAGGAACTTCAACTGTAATAATAGTTACATTAGAAGGGCGAGAAATCCCATCACATTTCTTCAGTGGCAGTACTAAAATCAAAACAGAAGCTTACATACCACCAGTCATTCAATGCTCAAACTGCCAGAAATTTGGCCACACCAAAAGAACATGTAGAAGTAAGCCTAAATGTCGATATTGTGCAGGGGACCACACCTATGATCACTGCAAATTAGTAGAAGATGATAAAGATTACAGAACAAGAAATATAAACAGAAAATGTGCAAATGTCTAGGAAACCACAGTGCACGTTTCCTAGGATGTCCACATTACCAACAAACAAAATTAGCTCTAATAAAATCAGTCAGTACTAACACACCATTTAAAGTAGCACTACAACAACATCAATCATCAGTCCCTACATCTACAGCTCCGTCACCAAGAGAAATCACAGTCAGAACCAGAAATGCTGAAATAACCCAAAAGAAAAATAAAGTCCAAAAAATACTGACAAAAGATAGCAATCTACCAGAAGAAAGTGAAATAATCAAATCATCGATAACAGAAGATACAGTGAGAAAGGCAGAAGAAATCTTGAAAACCATGAGAAAAATACAGCATGAAGTAGCTAAAGATGTGGCTAAATTAGCAGAACTCAAAGAAGAGAATGAAGATTTACTGAAAAAGATTGAGTAAGAAAGACAACTCATAAGGAGTCAGCAAAAACGCACAGATAAAAAACAAGAAGAAATGTGGAATTAAAAAATGACAGATTTATTCATTCTGTATCAAACATTGTGAAAGCATTTATGCTGAATCTTCAAAGGGAACTACAAACTCACTTTAACAGAGAAACCAAAAATCTAAGAGACTTTGTTAACAAATAAATAAATATATTATACACTTCTCAGAGTAAAAGAGTACAACACTATTTATAATAAACTTAACAATTAAATAATGGATGTACAGAACATTAGAATAATACAGTGGAATTGCAGAAGTGCCAAAAAAATATACCAGCATTAATAGGCATGTTTAAACAATCTAAAGTAATATTTGCCATTCAAGAGACTAATCTTAATCCGAGTCAACGTTTTACCATCCCTGAATATAAAGTCTTTCTAAATGATAGGACAGAAACTCAAAAAGGAGGAGGTGTGGCATTTCTAGTTAATAAAACATATATAATAACTGACTGGGGATCATTCAGAACAGAAAATTTTGAAGGAATAACTATAACAGTGTCTACTGAGTTAGAAGAAATAAAAATAGTTAACCTTTACTGTCCAAGTGGAAACATAACTTACTTACTTACTTAGTCGTTCCCCTTCTACCGTGAGGTGTAGAGGTTTGGAAGAGAGAGCGCCAGACCATTCTATCAGCTGTCTTCTTCCTGACCTGGTTCCATTCTAGTCCTCGGTCCTTCAAAGATTGTCTAATGTTGTCCTCCCACGAACTCTGGGCCGTCCTTGAGGTCTGGATCCCTGGCTCTTTGTTGTGGAAACATAAACGAAAGAGATATCTCAGACGTGAGTAAAAGAATAAACAACAGAACTATCATAGTGGGAGATTTCAATGCTCATCATACAGCTTGGGGAGGCAATGTAATAGACAAATCAGGAAAACTACTGTTGGACTTCATTGAAAGCAATGAACTAATAATACTGAATGATGGATCAGTAACAAGAATTAACCCTTGTGCAAATCAGCAAGACACAGCTATTGATATAAGCATTGTAACACCAAATCTTGCTAATACAAAATGGGAAGTTATTGGGGATACAAATTCAGATCATTTACCCATTGAAATAACACTAAAAGATAATTACAAACCTAACAAAATGGTAGAAAAACCGAAATTTTACTATAATAAAGCTAATTGGGTAGCTTTTCAGGTAGAAATAGAAGAGATAATATTGAATAATATAGAAAATGAAAATATAGATGTATTTGCAGATAATCTCACAAAAGAAATATTGCTAATAGCTGTTAAACATATACCAAATGCATATATGCCAGAACACATAATTCCACACCGCATTAAGGAAACAAAAAAGAATGAACACTGGAACAAAAATCCAGTACCATGGTGGACAGTTAGATGTACAGAAATTCAAAAACAAAGAAAACAAGCTCTACAAGAATATAGAAATCATAGATCTGAAGATAATTTAGATATTTATAAGAACATAAGAAATGAATCAAACAGAATAATACTTAAGGCAAAAGAAAATCATTGGAGAAATTTCTGCCAAACACTGAACCCTACAACTAACTCTACAACAGATGTGTGGAATAAGTTAAAAGCCATTAAAGGCAGAACTAAACATATGATAATACCTAATATAAAAAGACCTGAAAGGGCAGAGACTGACTGGCAGAAAGCAGAGGTGCTGGCCAGGTACTACCATAGAGTTAGTTCTAAGGAAAATCTAAGACAGGCTGAAGTCAACAGAAGAGCAACACTTCTTAAAAAACTCAGTAAAGAAGTACCTTATAATACTGAAAATTTATCATATTTAAATGCAGATATTACAATGGAAGAAGTTGAAAATACAATAAAGGACAAAACAAATACATCAGCAGGGCATGACATCTTGAGCTATGAAATCTTGAAACACAAACCAAAAAGTACCATAGAAATTATAACATCCCTTTTTAACAAAATTTGGAATTCAGGAAAAATTCCCAAAACATGGAAAACAGCAGTAATTATTCCAATACTTCTTCTTCTTCCGTCCTTAGCCACCGACTGTCAAAGCAGTCAGTGGCCATTACGCCTAGTGGCGTCTTAGGGCAACAGCAGATAGGTTTTCTTTGCCATTGTTTCCCGTCACGCCTATTGGCGTCTTTAGGGCAACGGCAAATCAATCCATCTGCTGTTGTTTCCGTAATCGAAGTGACTGGCAAACGGGTGATCAGCCCGTTGGTTATTCCAATACTAAAACCAGAAAAAGATGCCCATGATGCCAGTTCATACAGACCAATTTCTTTAGCTTCCCATCTAGGTAAAATATTAAAAACCATAGTAAATAAAAGATTAAAGTTTTATTTGGAAAAGAATAATTTATATAATCAAACTCAGTCAGGATTTAGGAAGAACAGATGCACTATGGATCAGATAATTAAATTGGAACATGAAGTAAAATCAGGATTTTAAAAGAAAGAAAAAAACTGTGGTAGTATTTTTAGATATAGCTAGGGCTTATGATGAATGCTGGAGACAGCGTGCTCTCTTTAAAATGAAGAAGATAGGAGTAACCGGTAAAATATATAATTATTTAGAGAATTTCCTGCAAGATAGATATTTCACTGTTCAGGTAAACAATGATAGATCAGAACTGTATGAACAACAAAATGGAATACCCTAAGGATCAGAAATGTCTCCTTCAATTTTTACAATAATGGTAAATGATTTAGGTGAGGAATTTAATGATATAACAAATAAGTTGTCACAGTTTGCAGATGATGTTGCTATATGGAGGACTGGGAGACATCTGCCAAAATTATATAAGAATCTACAGAAGCAAATAAATAAAGTATGTAAATGGATGACAAAATGGGGTTTTCAGCTGAATACAAATAAAACATTGGGAATGATCTTCAGTAAAGGTAGGGTTGTAAAAAATAAAATTATAGACATAAATATCCAAGGGCAAAACATTAATACAGTGCAAACCACTCAATATCTAGGAATGATATTGGACCAACAGCTGAACTGGAATAAACACATAGATAAACTAGTGGAGTCTTGCAGAGGATTGACTAACTTATTAAGATATTTGAAAGGTAATGGATGGGGTGCAAGCACTAAGACAATGCTCACTTTTTATAAATCTTTTATTAGAGGAAAAATAGATTATGGAAGTATAATATATGACTCTGCTGCACACAGTAACAAGATTAAATTAGACAGAATTCAGCATCAGGCTTTATGTACAATAGCAGGTGCAATCAGATCAACATCAATGGGAGCTATAGACTTGGCTTTAGGAATTCTACCCTTAGAATTACGGAGAAAGGAGTTAAGACTAAATTACATGAACAGAGTTATGTTAGATAAGTCTCACCCAGCACATACAGCTTTTACCAGATGCCAACTAACAACTCAGGCCAATCCAATGAATACCACTAGATACCCTACAGGATGGAAGTGTATGGAGGAAATTGTCCATCTGGGTACATTAATTACATCAATTAATAACAGTTGTGAATACAAGCCAGTGATTCTGCCCTGGGAGATCAAGAAACCAGACACGGACTACCACCTAGCAGAAATACTTAAGAAAACTAATAATATAGAAAATATTAGTTAAAAACACAGCCAATAAATATATACAACAAATATCAAAAGACAGCATTACTGTGTACACAGATGGATCCAAGGGATAGGATGGCAAATTGGGGATAGGAATATATATTCCAAGATGGAAAATGGCAAAAGAATATAGCATCACGGAAAATACATCCATTTTTACTGCAGAGATGGTGGCAATACTA
This sequence comes from Oreohelix idahoensis, assembly GCA_024509875.1. Classification (NCBI taxonomy): domain Eukaryota; kingdom Metazoa; phylum Mollusca; class Gastropoda; order Stylommatophora; family Oreohelicidae; genus Oreohelix; species Oreohelix idahoensis. Next base: position 147,027 of record JAMPIV010010916.1, read on the forward strand.
AAAGCACTAGAAATATTCTCTAATAACCCTCCCAAATAATTAACAGTTTTAACCGACTCTCTTTCAACAATTAAAGCACTTAGAAACTTACGAGAATGTAGTAGACCTGATATAGCAGAGGAGATATTTCTGGCTACTACATACTTATATTCCATAGGATGTTCAGTCTTAATTGCTTGGATACCTTCACATGTTGACATAGAAGGAAATGAAAAGGCAGATAAAGAAGCCAAGAAAGGTAGATCTGATAAAAATCTAATAAATGTAGGGACGAGTGAATCAGAGATTAAGAGCTTAATTAAAGATTTAATAACAGATGAATGGAAAGCAGAGTGGGATAAAAATCTGAAAGGAAGACATGCATATAAGATGTTCGGGGCTCCAACAAGAAAATGTCAGATATCTAGGGGTATCTAGGGAATTGAAAATTCCCAGTAATAAGAAACTTCTCAGACTACAGCTGGGAAAAGGCTATTTCAGAATAGAAGAACCTTACTGTGCAGGATGTCTTCAAGACAATAATATAGAACATTTCTTGTTAAAATGTAAGAGGTATGAACAAATGAGAATACCAATATTAGATTATTTGCAAGCAGCCAACTTAGGCTACCTATAAATATAGAAGAGGTGTTGAGAATAGACAGACCTAGGGAACTGCATAATATAGTCAAACAATATTTAACACGAACAAATGTTAATATATAGTGGCTGGGAATGTGAAGGTCTGATGCTGTTCTTACAATGTATATGACTTTTAACTTAACAGATGAAAGTCAGTTATATAACTGGAACCACCAGGCCTTTACACCCCTCCACTTTAATATTATTCTTGTTCAGAGTTTCTTCTTGATTTTTATTTATTTAATGTATAAGCACAATTGTGATTGTCCCTATTTACAATGATTTGACAAATGTGATGCCACTTTCTCATATCGGCAGTTGTTCATATTATTTGGAATTGAAAACAATAGGCTATCCTAATTATAGCCTAATCCATCAGAGGTTGAACAGGATATTTTTCTTTATTAATTTTAAAAAAAGAATGGTAGATGAGAAAACAAAATTGAACAGTTCAATGCATACTGAACTGGTAATCTTTACCTTTAGTGCCGTCGAGGATTATAATATGTGTATTTTCGTACAATTTAGAGTTAGGGGTGGGGTTAGGACTAGGGTTAACCTTAACCCTAATCCTAACTCAATAGGCTACACACATTATACATACTCGACGGCACTAAAGGTAAAGATTACCTACTGCACCTCTAATTATGTTGTGTATACTTCCATCTGTATTCAATAAAAACTAATGCTATCATTCTACTTTCGTTCTCACTGAGAGCACATGTTGATGTTTGTTTTGGTAACGATATAGCTTACTAGAATCGGACTTCATTATCGCTGAAAATTTGAATTTTAAACAATAGGCCTACTTATGAATAACTCATTTATTGCTAAATTATTTTCTTGTCATTGTATTCTATAAATGGTAATTTCCTATTTCTCGTACCTTTTTGCTCCGCAGCGAATATGTGTAGTTAAGTGTTGTTTCGTAGCACTTAGGGCTAGGATTAGGATTAACACTAACCCAAACCCTAACGCTAATCCTAACCCTAAGTGCTACGAAACAACACATAACTACACATATTCACTGCCGAGCAAAAATATATATATAAATTATCCTACTATCACTTTATTGCCGTTGCCCTAAAGACGCCACTAGGCGTGATGGGAAACAATGGCAAAGAAAACCTATCTGCTGTTGCCCTAAGACGCCACTAGGCGTAATGGCCTCTGACTGCTTTGACGGTCGGTGGCTAAGGACGGAAGAAGAAGAAGAAGACTATCACTTTAACAGTGGCAGTTTGTTCAAATTTATCAATGCATCTCAATTACAAACTGAATCAGACGAAGAATTTCCATCCATACCAACTTTTAATATTACCGTCGGGAATGTTAAAAACAACAATTGTATATACTTTTATTAACTTCCGGATTTGAATACTGGCGAAAAGTTGTAACAAAAAAGTAAGCAATAGGCCTAGGCCTAGCCTATATCCAAAACAGTATTTGAAATTTTGATGTGGCAGTTTGCATTCACCTTTCTACCTGAAGGTAATAATCCGTAAGCCGATATTAATGCCATTAGCGTGCACCTTTTACAACAACATAATTCTGCAACAGTGCTTTAAAATGAAAATAAAATATAGCCTACGTAAAGCGCTGGTTTTTTTTTTTTTTTTTTTAAATTAATGAAGAAAAATATCTCGTTCAGCCTCTGATGGGTTATAATTAGGATATATATTGTTTTCAATTCCAAATAATATGAACAACTGCCGATGAGAAAGTGGCATCACATTTGTCAAATCATTGTAAATAGGGACAATCACAATTGTGCTTAGGCTAGGCCTATATGTTAAATAAATAAAATAAAAAAGAAACTCTGAACAAGAATAATATTAAAGTGGAGGGGTGTAAAGGCCTGGTGGTTCCAGTTGTATAACTGACTATAACAGATATTTAATTGACTTTCATCTGTTAAAAGTCATATGCATTGTAAGCAAGCATCAGACCTTCACATTCCCAGCCACTAGGCCTATATATTAACATGTGTTCGTGTTAAATATTGTTTGGCTATATTATGCAGTTCTCTAGGTCTGTCTATTCTTAACACCTCTTCTGTATTTATCGGTAAGTTAGATGCTTGCAAATAATCTAATATTGGTATTCTCATTTGTTCATACCTCTTACATTTTAACAAGAAATGTTCTATATTATTGTCTTGAAGACATCCTGCACAGTAAGGTTCTATTCTGAAATAGCCTTTTCCCAGCTGTAGTCTGAGAAGTTTCTTATTACTGGGAATTTTCAATTCCCTAGATATCTGACATTTTTTTGTTGGAGCCTTCAACATCTTATATGCATGTCTTACTTTCAGATTTTTATGCTGTTTTTTTATTGGATGCATCTCATGCAGGGGGGAGAAAACAAATAAAGAAAGGCTGAAATGAAGAACAGCCGGACATGTGTTCGATATGGCCTTATAAAAGAATTCAGAAACGCAGTAGTTAGGTTTAGGAATCTTAATCATAACCCTAAAGATGTCTTATTTGGATCACTTCAAAGAACACGTCCCACGAAAAGACAACTTCTTGTTTAAAACCGTAATAGATTTAAACGTTTAAGGCAAATGAGAGACTTTATTTTAGTATTTTTTTGTTTATTGTTTGTTTCTTGAAATGGGAGGTCACACAAAAACATTCACACACATTTGGTTATGATTTACTCTGTACGGACTGAGTGGAGGGGGGAAGAAGGTACTATATTTAGATATTGGAAATCTGATTTTATTTTCTTCAATTTATTTCACCATATGTCCTAATTATAACCCATCATGGGTTACTTTATTTAAAAAAAAACAAATGAGAAGAGAAAGTCTGTGCTGTAGGTGGAAAGATAACCTCAGGAGATGGACAGAAATGAGGATATCAGAGTGTACTATCAAAGCAGGGGACAGAAAATGTTGGAGATCCATTGCAGGATAACTTTGAAACAAAGATGGCAGCTGATCAGATATTATAGCACAGTAGACATAGCAAGGGTAAATATAAACAGTAGTCAAAATAATAATCAACCACAATCCCATTAAGTAATATAATAAACCTAACTCTTGAGGTGAATGGTCATTTTATTTTTGAACGTATGTCTTGTGTCCAGATTGAACGGAAATGGCCTTGCCTAATGGGATAAAACTCACACAAACGAAACAGAAAAAAAAATCCCAGCATGCTCAGTGAATGCATGCAATATCAGATTTATCACTGCAGTTTCCAAGCCACACTCCAGTTCTTATCTCAGACATAAAGGTCAAGGTAGTCCAATAATAGATACTGCTATGAGGGAGTGAAGTGTTAGAGACTTCACTTTACATCGAGAGGTGGGGTAACCAGTTCTCTTCATTGCTGCCTTTTCCTTCCCTAATTCATGAGCAGTCAGGTACCCATTTACAGCTGGGTAGACTGAAACATGATGCCACTGTGTTTTGAACCTGACACCGTTGACACAAGAGGCCAGCTCTGTATTCATTCTGCCAATCAGACGCTCCATCTCAGACATAACAAGGACAGAGACAGCGCAGCAAGAACTTAAACAAATTGCTAGAGACAAGAGATTTTGAGAGGACTAAAGATTTATGCTCCACTGGGAGTTAAAGGATGAAGAAGAAACTTAACAAAGGTACTTACATAGTGTCTTATGTCAATTCTGTCAATTAAATATTTTCAGATGACAACCACCAGTGACGTAAGAGATATACTGGAGCTGGACTCTGGGCAGACAGCTTCTGATTTTGTGACAAAGGAATCATTGATGAATGATAGCAGGAAGGTGAGAAATTGATGACAAGATGTTATCATATGTTTTTTTTTATTTTTTCCGTACGCCCGCTAATACTCTAGGCGAAATCTCAGGTTATTGTTAATGTCTAACCTGACATTGATTTTACATGAGTATCCCTTTTCTTGTGCAGAGACAGGTGTCCCTCGCCATTCAGGCAGATACTCGCCGATTTCGGAGGTACCCATTAGAGCTGGGTCGGCTCAGGAGCCGCCAATCCCTGGTCGACGACACTCCTTCAGATGTCTTCGCCAGGTCTCGAGTTAATCCAGTCCTATTCCCGGTCGACGAAAAATCCTCAAATGCCGTCGCCCGGGTTTGATCCTGAATCACCCGGTCGCCAGAGCGGTGTTGTAACCACTACGCTAGCGCGGCTCCCTATCATATGTTAAGTTTGTGGCAAAGGAATCATTGATGAAAGATAACAGGAAGATGAGAAACTGATGATTTTATGTCACTGGTTTTGTTGTGACATGTTCAGTTTGTGACAAAGGAATCATTGATGAATGATAGCTGGAAGGTGAGAAATTGATGGTGAGATGTGATTTTGTTATCACATGTTCTGTTTGTGACAAAGGAATAATTAGTAATAATAACAGGAAGTGAAAAACTGATGATGAGATGTGATTGATTTTTTTGTCACAGTTCGTGACAAAGGAGTAATTGGGGAATGATAGAGGAAGGTGGGATGATCTTATGTGATTGATTTTGTTGTCATATGTTCAGTTTGTGACTGAGGAGTCATGGTGCATGATTGCAGGAAGGTGGGAAATTGATGATGAAATATGATTTTGTTATTGCATGTTCTGTTTGTGACCAAGGAATAATTGGTGAAAGATAACAGGAAGTGAAAAATTGATGATGAGATGTGATTGATTTTGTTGTCACATGTTCTGTTTGTAACAAAGGAATCATTGGTGAATGATAGCAGGGAGGTGAGAAAATTGTGGTGAGACGTTGTCACATGTTCAGTTTGTGACAAAGGAATCATTGATAAATGATAGCAGGGAAGGTGAGGAAATGATGATCAAATGTGATGGATTATGTTGTCATATGTACAACCGCGTTCAGACACTTGGGCGGATAATACAAAAGGAAGTACAGGTGATTGTTCAGTTTGTGACAAAAGAATCATGGGTGAATGAAGATAAGAAACTGGTGATGAGATGTGACAGATTTTGTTATCACTTGTTAAAAATATTGCTTGATTTTGAGTTATGGGTTCCCTTTGTTTTAAAATATTGTTTAAAACAGCAAGAGTGTCTAATTGACAGTGGTTAGAGCGCTGGTCTCTCGCAGCAAAGATGCCGGTTTGAATCACTGTACTGACATGCTTCAGTCTACCTAGTTGTAAATGGGTACCTGACTTTAAGTTAGGTTAGGAAAAGGCAGCGAGGAAGGGAACTGGTAACTCCACCCCTCGATGCCTGATCTAGTATGGTGAAGTCTCTAACACTTCACTCCCCTATGGCAGTATCTGCTATGGGGCAACCTTTTTAAAACAGCGGAAGACAACCCAGGAACTGTGAGAATCTACTGTACAAACACTGAGCTGTCTAAAGATCTACCTAGATAAAATGATGTCTGTATTCAGGTTTGGGAGTATTTAGAATTTGGAATAAGTCTAGCATATATGTAACTTTTGTCTCTGTCTGGTGATGTATTTCTTGCACTTCCATCTATGGAGCTGTGGAAAATGTAAACTAGATGATATTTTACACTTAATAAATAGGGGAAACCCGAGGCCTGTAAACAGTAAATATATAAAGATTACACACATAAAGGTATGTTTCAGGCACTCGTGAGAAATAAAGAAGTAGAAAACTAGACTTCAAAGAAGTGATTGCTTTCTTCTCGTATCAAATGAATTTTAGTAAGCTAGCTTATTGGTTTCCATGGGAATGCGTAAAAGCTACTTTTAATTCTGAGAAGATTGCACTTTTAAGTGTCGACATGGGAAGGCTGCTTCAAAATTTCTCTTGCTTAAAAATGCTTTTCCTCATTTTTTGCCCTACGTCACCTAAAGATCTACCAAATCATTCCCATGAGATCTGCCGGTAGATCGTAGCTAATAAGACAATGATAACAAAGAACGACTAGTTCTCTGCAATTTATAATGTGTTGTGTTGTTTCTATAGCGATGTGTGAATGTATTCTCAGAAGAGGTATGCACAAACTATTATTAAAAAAGGCACAAATGAAGTCTTACTTTTTAAATAAAGCTGTGATAATTTTTGTTGCTTTGTTTTCAGAAAAAGGTGAAAAAACCAGATGCAGCCATTAAACGTCCAGAGGGTATGCACAGGGAATTGTGGGGTTTGCTTCATACAGACAGCAGATATCAGACGTGAGTAGCGAAAATTGTTTGTTAACTCATGTCTTATCCACCTCCAGCGTTTTCTCATCTCGTTCACCTGACACTTGTCTAGTTCTTTTCATCAGGTCCACATTAGGATCTTGTCGTACCCCTTTCAATCCTTCTTTTCCAAGCAAGTATCCATTTATGAAAGTCGGTAGCTTTTTTGGTTGTTTTTGTTGTTCTCCATGTTTCAGAGCCATACAATAGGACCATCTTGACAAATTGAATTGAAACTTCTGATTTTTAGTGTTGGAGACCTAATTGATCTCAGTATCTTTCCCACAATTTCTTAAGAAATTACAATTTAAAGAATCAAAATTCATCTGCTTAACATGTGTTCTTATAACTGATTTTGACATATTTAGTTTCAGTAGACTGTAGATTTTCAGAAAATAGACTAATCCCTAGTTTTTATATTTGTTTCTATTTTTATTTAAAATGCAGTTCCACTCATCCCCGTAATTAAAAATCACATATATGAAATACTGTCAAAGTATTAAAAGTTTGATTATTTGTGTCTGTATTTCTGTCATTAGAGATGCCGCACCTATTATTCCTTCAGACTCCAAGCAGGGATACAAACAGATGAAAGCTCGCATAGGAAGTAGCCGAGTGAGACCATGGAAATGGATGCCTTTTACGAACCCAGCCCGGAAGGTACTAAAGTCAGGGTATTTTTATATGCCGAGTTTCAGCATTACTTTGGTTAGCAGAAGATGGTGATTTCATCTTACATCTGCTACTCTGTATACTTATACATCTTGTCTGTTATCAGGTCAAAGGTTTATAATTTTTTTTTTTTTTTTAAGCTAATCAGTGTGTTTCAGATGGAGGGTTCTAAGCATTACTTGTGTCAAATAGATCATTGCATTTAAACATCTTTTACGCTGATAAAGATGTCACATTACTTTTGCAAAATAGAAGTGTGTGATTAGAAGTCATATATGATGTGCCACAGTACTTGTGTGAAATTGATTTGTGTGATTAGAGATCAATTAATAATGATGATTGTATGAGAGTACTTGTGTACAATAGATCTATGTAATTAGACATATAAAATACTGATTGTATCAGAGTACTTGTGTACAATAGATCTGTGTGATTAGACATTATATAAAATACTGATTGTGTCAGAGTACTTGTGTACAATATATTTATGTGATTAGACACCATATAAAATAATGATTGTGTCAGAGTACTTGTGTACAATATATTTATGTGATTAGACACCATATAAAATAATGATTGTGTCAGAGTACTTGTGTACAATAGATCTATGTGATTAGACATCATATAAAATAATGATTGTGTCAGAGGACTTGTGTACAATAGATCTATGTGATTAGACATCATATAAAATACTGATTGTGTCAGAGTACTTGTGTACAATAGATATGTGATTAGACATCATATAAAATACTTATTGTGTCAGAGTACTTGTGTACAATAGATCTATGTGATTAGACATCATATAAAATATTACTGATTGTGTCAGAGTACTTGTGTACAATAGATCTATGTGATTAGACATCATATAAAATACTGATTGTGTCAGAGTACTTGTGTACAATAGATCTATGTGATTAGACACCAAATAAAATACTGATTGTGTCAGAGCACTTGTGTACAATAGATCTATGTGATTAGACATCATATAAAATACTGATTGTGTCAGAGTACTTGTGTACAATAGATCTATGTGATTAGACATCATATAAAATACTGATTGTGTCAGAGTACTTGTGTACAATAGGTCTATGTGATTAGACATCATATAAAATACTGATTGTATCAGAGTACTTGTGTACAATAGATCTATGTGATTAGACATCATATAAAATACTGATTGTGTCAGAGGACTTGTGTAAAAAAGATAATTAGCATCATATAAAATACTGATTGTGTAAAATTGATCAGAAGAACATAAATCAACATTATTATTCCTTTAAATTCCTAAGAAACGTGACTAAAATTGTTGCTGGCTGCCTATTTCTATTTTGAGTCATCTGTTTCATCTGTCCCCATGTTATCCCTACTACCTTGGCTTCCTTTTCCACAGTTTTTCTTCAGGTTCTCCTTCATCTGCCTGCACTTATTTTCACCTGTGGGTTTTAGTGATGATCATGTATAGTCATACTGTTTGGTTGGGATCGGAGACGCAGCAAAAGAGGTGAATGCAGTCAGCGACTCATAGCTTGACTGCTTGCGTCAGGGTCAGCGAACCAGAGCTGACCAAGACCCGACTCCACCTCCAAGTGCTGGTCCTGGAAACAGGCTGCATCACTGCATTCTGGCCGAGAGAGTGGGATCGAAGAGGGAAGGCAAACCCGGTCCCAAAAAATGCCGTGCGGAAGTCGGATGTGTCAGGCCGAAAGGCGCAAATATCGCAGCTTCACTGTAAACAGCGACACAATGCCACCAACGTCCTTTTCAGGACGAACGAGGAAGAAGAAGAAGATACAGTTTGGTTGTTTCTAAAAGAGTGTGTTCTATCACCTCTTTTTCTCTTTAGTCTCCAGCTGAACTGGTTGTGGTCTGGTTCTGAATAATAGATTGACTCATGAACAATTAGTAAATAAGTAGGAAAAACACTGGAAGCCACAGAGATGTAGTTTTACATAAAAATGTTCAGAATACTGTCATCATCATCAAGTAACATGCCTTGTGGCATAGGAGATCATGTCTCTCCACAACATCCTGTATCCAGAGTTGTGAGGATGTCCTGAAAGAAGCTAGTGCGCAAAGGAAGCTTATTACTCATATTAAAATTAAGGAGTGAGCATAATTTTGAGAACAATTGAATATATCATGCTAACAGAAAAGACTGAAGGAAAAAGAGTAAGAGAACGAACAAACTTTATTTTCGAAGGGTTAAGAATTGGGCGCGCAGGCCCGTCTAACATTCTGCCCTTCCACTCTCATTTATCTTGCATACTATATCCTTTCATTCCCACGTTACTTTAAGCATTAATTGCAACATTATAAAGTTAACATAACAGCATTCATTTACAGTATGCAATCATAATAAAAAATGAGTAGGTTTTTTTTTAAACAAACAAGATAGTAATTGAAAAAAAAAAAATTAATTAATTGAAAAAAATAAATAAAAAATAAAATAAACAGTAAATAAATAAATTATGTATACCGACACTCACTCATGCGGTCAAACCGTCTACAATTAATCTGCATGTTTGAATGTGTCATCAATCATCAATACAAAAATTACATAAACACATCCTTGCTTATATCCATACTGTAAAGAATTGTTTTTTGCTATGTGTGTGGAGATTACTTTGAAGTTACTGTAATGAGTACCAAATGTTACCCGTAAATAGTTACTGATGGAGTTATTAATTATTATTATTATCTGATGACTGGTCTTGGAGAATGAATAAATGGTGATGGGTGTTACCTTAATGGTTATATAGTTCATACGCCCACACAGAGCAGAACAGTTTCTTATATCACGCGAATGTCAAAATATCAAATTCTGAAAGACTAAACATACCACTGCTACACACGAGATATTGTTAGTGAATTTAATCTGTTTGTTGACCTGGATTTCCGCCACCCAGGCTATTTACGCGAATACGTAGGTGTAAGCTCCTTCTAAACTGAAAACCACCACTGATACTACTATGTTTGAAGTTACTACTGATACGTCTGTTATTGGTCAACCATTGATAATTACTCATTTAATAGTTTAATGGCTATTTATGGTCATGCGTGACTATAATCACGCCTACTGTTCTCCTACCGTGTTAAATGTTGTAGTGAGTGTGCGTGGTGCATTCACACGCCACAGATACACACATCAGAGGCATGAAATGGTGTAACGGCAGGTGTACTGTTAATAACGTTTATTTACACCACAACACGTTCATGAAATACACAGAATACACAGTCACAATTAAGTACAAGTCATAGCAATACAATAATACAGTACTCCAGTCACATCTCCACTTCTCATAATCATTAGCGCTATATATTATTACTACTGGATCCTCTCAGCAACGGTCGGCATCCCCGTGCTAATATAATGAATTCCTCAAATATGCCTAGCAACGGTCGGCATCCCCGTGCTAATATAATGAATTCCTCAAATATGCCTCATCAAAGACGCTCTCAACATTGGCGCTCTAATGTAAATAATAAATGGTCTCTCCAACGATGCTTCCAACATCAGCATCACAATAAACGGACAATGGATCCCTTTTCCCAGCAACGGTTTATCCTCGCCGTGCTGACAATAATAAATTCCTCAAATATGCCTCATCAAAGACGCTCTCAAACTTGGCGCTTTAATGTATGTGTGGATCCTCTCAATGATAACGATGGCCTCTCAAATATGCTTCATCAAAGACGCTCTCAACCTTGGCGCTTTAATGTATGTGTGGATCCTCTCAATGATAACGATGGCCTCTCAAATATCATATAGATCCGGTTAGCCAACGGACATCATCCTCGCCGTGCTAACTACATCAATGGTGAATACTTTCGGCAATTTCTCGCAAGACTGCACTCCCTGGCAATCTGCAGTAATCTCGCCTTCACTCATCTTGACATTTATATATTCAAACAAATGTCCTGGATCCTTACCTCATCAAAAATACTCACAAACACAATTCTCCAATAAATTCAGAAATTATAGGCCTACACAAATAATGGCCTTTATAACTTTTGCACTGCGCAGGCATACTCGAAACACACACTGTAGGACCGACCTCTCCCGTCGGTACCCAAAAACAGAATGCCATTAGTTCACACACTAGACCCGCCAAAAAAGACACGAGACTCGGTTGTTTAAAAAACACAACTCAGTCTCGATAATTGCATGGGCTAGTCACACGAGCTTACTCACAGCTCAAGACAGTTCACAGAAAAAAAACATCTCCGCGATTTGAACTGACCAGTGTTCGCCACTTGGAAACTTCTCGATCACACGAGGGAATTCCCCTAATACTATTTTAACTTAACATCAGCTTAATCAAGCACCGTAACTCGTAATCGAATCTATTTGCTTAACATTTTCAAGATCACTTCCCCTTGATAATATTTACTCTGTAACAGTTGCCACACCGCCCAGGAAAAAAATGATTTATCATTTTTTTATTGAAAATATAAGTCCCAAAAATTTAGAGATAAATGAAATTATATTATATGGCTACCAAAAAATATACCTAACAAAAAATATACCTATTACAATAGTACATCTATACACAATTTCAGCAATAAATGTAAAATTACAACTAAAACATCAAACATAATCAATCAAATATCCCAATGAATGTTACCGATGTAAATTACAACAAAAGCATCAATCATAATACAAGCATACCAAAATTAATCTTAATAGAACACTAAGCTAAGTACATTTAGTACAAGTAACAACCAATAGAAAGTGAAAGAACAAGATCAAACAACAGAAGAATGATCTGTAGTAAAGGAAAGTAAGAAATCAGAAAATGAGAAACAATTAACAATCCCACATAATAATCAATAAGTAAAACGATTTCATGAAAAATAAATACAAATTTACCAAAATACTAGTTACATTATACTAAGTTATATAATTAACTCAAGAATACAACGAATGAAAGTATAAATATTGAAAGAGGAAGAAGTATACAAGTAGAACGAAGAGAAACGAAGATGTGGTACAGAAATATAAACAAGATATGAACACATATCCGAAAGACAACAAAAAGATAGAATGAAATGAAGGATAGTCAACAAAGCCGAATGGAAAGCAAAGGTATGAACGCATAGAAAGTCAATTACAATACATACTAATAAATGTTTAGATTAGACAACATATTTCAAAATTAAATACAAACATAATTACAAGGCACAAAACAAAATGTCAAAGTATATCCATACTAACATCATGTGACGCTACACTGTAATTCTGACTTTTAACAGGCCCGATTCTGTGGTTCTATTTTGAATTTTCACCAGTTTTATTTTCTTCTGATCACGCGATTTTCCGTTGTTTACGGAAATCGCTATTTTCGGGCACGCTTTTCCACCATTTTATTTCTTCTCATTTGAATATATATCGTGTTTGGTATTTTTTTTGAGTAGATAAATTAAATGGGTTCGTTTATGATGGTAGGTTTATTTTATTCTAGCATCAGTGTTACTTTCTTCTCATTTTTCGCGATTCCCGTAGATTTCGTTGTTTGCGAAAATCGCCATTTCCGGCACGCGATATGACGAGGCCGGAAGCACGCGGCCGGAAGCACGCGGGGTTTGCGTGGGTTGATAGTACTAATTTTTCCTAGCGCTGCCATTGGTCCGCGATTTGCGTAGGAAGGGAAATCCGCGTGGGCGGTTGCTCTTGTATATATTGAGACAGAAAACGGGGATTCGGTCTCTATGAAAAAATAAGTGCCAGCCGTCAGACTACGTAATTTATCGTTCTCCACTGTGGGAAAAACCAGCGATGAATTGGTATGTAAGATTTTATCGTATTATCGTTTTATTCATTAGAGGGTTCTTTGAGAAATTCGCCCTTAGGTAAAGATTAACTTTTCAGTTTTAAAATAAACGATAGCGCCATTAATTACTATTTTTGAAGAACGACGTAATGCAACAGTGTGCTTATTCTTTCTATGATTTTGGCAATAGATAGGAGTGTGTGAAGTTGTGAGAAACACGTGTGCCATATTTGTAGGATGTTATGTAAAACTGGCGTGACCCTCACGATCCAGGGCTTGCCAAGGTTCTCAAGGATATGGAGATGGGCCTGTATGACAATCCTAATTAAGACAGTGATTAGATCGGGATGTAGATCTAGATACAGGCCAGTATGAAACCCAGAGATTTCAGTGATTTAGCACGGTTCCCGTACTTGAAAGGGGGGACTTATGTGACGCTACACTGTAATTCTGACTTTTAACAGGCCCGATTCTGTGGTTCTATTTTGAATTTTCACCAGTTTTATTTTCTTCTGATCACGCGATTTTCCATTGTTTACGGAAATCGCTATTTTCGGGCACGCTTTTCCACCATTTTATTTCTTCTCATTTGAATATATATCGTGTTTGGTATTTTTTTTGAGTAGATAAATTAAATGGGTTCGTTTATGATGGTAGGTTTATTTTATTCTAGCATCAGTGTTATTTTCTTCTCATTTTTCGCGATTCCCGTAGATTTCGTTGTTTGCGAAAATCGCCATTTCCGGCACGCGATATGACGAGGCCGGAAGCACGCGGCCGGAAGCACGCGGGGTTTGCGTGGGTTGATAGTACTAATTTTTCCTAGCGCTGCCATTGGTCCGCGATTTGCGTAGGAAGGGAAATCCGCGTGGACGGTTGCTCTTGTATATATTGAGACAGAAAACGGGGATTCGGTCTATGAAAAAATAAGTGCCAGCCGTCAGACTACGTAATTTATCGTTCTCCACTGTGGGAAAAACCAGCGATGAATTGGTATGTAAGATTTTATCGTATTATCGTTTTATTCATTAGAGGGTTCTTTGAGAAATTCGCCCTTAGGTAAAGATTAACTTTTCAGTTTTAAAATAAACGATAGCGCCATTAATTACTATTTTTGAAGAACGACGTAATGCAACAGTGTGCTTATTCTTTCTATGATTTTGGCAATAGATAGGAGTGTGTGAAGTTGTGAGAAACACGTGTGCCATATTTGTAGGATGTTATGTAAAACCACCATTTATTCCTGTATATTTTCTAATGTAAATTTATGGGGAAATCCCTGGTGTGTTCGTTAATTTTTCTGAGCCTTAAAAATGTGAGAAATATTGTCAGAGGGTTCAGATTTACGTTGTAAATGAATTATACTGCTTAGGGGAGGAAACTATTCCTATAGCGAGATTTAATTTAATAAGAGTAAGCCGGGGAAACTCCTGTGTTAATGGGTAAAAGGATTTCCCTAATTTTGTCAAGTTTGAACACGTGATCGGCCATGCGTAACGGCCATGTAACATGTCAGACGGGTCTGGGCTATTGTTTGTTTTACCTGGCAGATTTTAGTAGAAGGAGGGGGGATGAAGAGGCCACGTGGGATAGTGGTATTTTATGTATTGTTGTGAAGAACGAGAGAAAGGGGAGAAGAAGTGAGAATGAAGAGACACGTGTATAGAATTATTTTATGTATCGTATATGTTAGAGATAAGCGATTTTAGAGTGGGTGTACATGAGTCGCTGTTTCTTTTAATTTCAGCGAGTCACGGCGGAAACAGTGGGGAGCATAATTTTGTCAAATAAAATTATCCACGGCAAAAGACATATCTCAGGGTCAGAGTACTCGAGTATCGTCAGGAGCAAAAGAAAATTACCCTATGGTCTCTGGCAGTGAAGTCCCTATGCTTCAGCTGGACCGAGGTTTATTTAACATACAGCCGAGAGCATCGCTATTATAGTCTCTAGCAACGGCAGGTGGCCGGGAGACTAGTTTCATTTTGTACAGCCTGAAATCAAGGCTGTGTTTTTTCCTCTAACTCCGGAGCGGGTTAAAAGAGGGAAGCTATTCAGCAGCAGAGAAGTTTTGTCTACAGTTAATCAAGTCCCTCATGCTTGATATCCGAACATCGTCATCACCAAAATCAGGAACAGGTGACAGGGTTACCATACCTAGGTCCTGATAGAAATCAAGAGAAGAGCGTAACGGAGACGCCGCATCATCAGCCCTCGAGTGTTAGAGAGACATTGAGATCAAGAGAGGAAGATAGAGAAGGAGGGAGAAAATAGACAGGACCAGTAGGGTCTGTTCAGTATCCATTGGACGGATAGACACTGAGTCTGCGTTCGAAAAACCAAGTCTATTATATTTAGCATTTCGTGTGGTGTAGTTATCGGCGCCTATCGCCTAACTAGTAGGAAGCTGTGTAGCCGTTCGTTGAGGAAGAGTCACCAGGACTAAGACAGAAATTTATTAGTGTTAGAGAGTGGAGGCTAAAAGTTGACAGCCCCACCAAAGTAGATTTGGTTTAAATCACTAACCATTTTTATTGTTCCTCAGCAGGGTGACAGGAAGAGTGAATGTGATTTGGGGTTTTTTTGTTGAGTGTCTCTCAATTTAATTGTTACCTTGATTTTTCCAGGCCATGCAACAGTGCACGCTATTGACTGACTTGATGACGTATGATGCCATTTTATGTTTTCTTGTATGTAAATAAATATACAGTAGAACTCCATTTATCCGAACCCCAATTATCCGAACATCCAATTATCCGAACACTTTTTCGAGAAAAAAAAAAATCAGGCGCCACCAGTCATGTTAGACTTTATTTTTGAATCTTTTGATGCTGCAAGCTTCAAATGTGTGCGAACAATTTGTAGAGGATGGAATGGGCTAATGGTCAGTCGCTTACGTACAGGAAGTCAGTCAGATCATAAAGTCAGTTAATATCTGGTTTACCAATCTAGTGTACGTATGCGTTCTAGGCAGAACACTGGCTAAACAGACAGTTCAACTTAAAATAATTGTGTCTGCTACTACAGCAGAATAATTTTGGTGTGCAAGTATTTCTCTGTGCGATATGGAATCTTCCAGAAGGCCTAAAGCATATAAAAGGAACCGCAATGTTTTGTCAATTGAAACGAAAACAGAAATTATCAAGAGACTAGGAAAAGGTGAAACTGTGTCTTCACTTGCGAGGATTTCCAATGTTGGGAAAGCTACCGTCTCTGACATCAAAAGTAACAAGGATAAAATTATGAGTTTTGCACCGAAATTGGATAGTGAAAATGGGTCGAAGAAACGTAAACCATGAGACATGCGAAAGATTTGAAATTGGAAGAGGCTTTGTATATATGGTTTGTGCAAAGAAGAAGCAAAGGGGAAACTATCTCTGGTTCTCTATTGTGTGAAAAGGCACTTCAGTTCAACAATCAACTTGACTGTCCTCCTGACTTTAAGGCTAGCCAGGGATGGTTAAGAAACTTTAAATCTCGTCATGGCATACGAGAATTGGAGATGCAACTGCCGCTGAAAATTTTAAAGAAACATTCTTGGCTTTTTTGGAAGAAGAAGATTATTCACTCGATGTGTATAATGCCGATGAGACTGGCTTATGCTGGAAATCATTGCCTCAAAAATCACTTGCATCTCAGCGCGAAGCAGCTTCCCCTGTGTTTAAAAAGTGCAAAGAGAGAGTAACAATTTTGGTAGCCGCGAATGCCAGTGGAAGTCATCGTTTACCGGTGCTAATGATCGGTAAAGCCAAAAAACCACGTTGTTTAAAGAATGTGACATGTCTCCCATTGTGCTACAAAGCACAGAAGAGTGCTTGGATGAATAGTGAAATATTTCTTGATTGGTATACAAATCAGTTCATCCCAAATGTGAAGAGGTTGAGAGAACAAGAAAAGAAAACTGGAAAAGTAATTCTTCTACTGGACAATGCACCATCTCATCCAGAGACGGATACATTGAATGCAGTTGATGCAAATTTTAAAGTAATTTTTCTGCCTCCCAATGTAACAGCACTGATTCAACCAATGGATCAGGGTGTTATAGCAAAGCTTAAAACGATGTACAAGAAGGAAGTCATGCGTCGTTTATTGTTGGCTGAAGATGAAGAAAGTGTGGTGGCGTTTTCCAAAAAGCTTAATCTCAAAGACTGCTGATATATGTTAGCTGATGCTTGGACCACCCTGTCACAAGATAATCTCAACAAGGCTTGGAATAGATTGCTTGGGAAAAAAGGAGGAAATGAAACTACTGTAGTGGACACAAATGATGATTGTATAAATGAAGTTGTGGAACTGTTTCAAGCAATGCCCGGATTTTCGGCCTGTGACAAAGATGATGCACACATGTGGCTAGAAGATGATAATGATTCTGGTTTTCAGTTTTTGAATGACGAAGAAATTTTGTCTTTTGTGCAAGAAGAAAACCAAATACATGTAGTGACCGATGATGAAGACTCCTCAGAAGTACATGATGTACTTGTAGATTATGAAGAAAACCCAAAACGTCGACCAAGTCCTGAAGAGGCCTTTATAGCACTAGAAACAGCGATGGCTTGGTACGAGCAAGAAGATGACAGCTGTCCTATACAGCTTCTGCTGTTGAAGAGAATGCGGGACTTAGCAGCCAAAAGGAGACTATCCAGTTTGGTGCAAAAGAGGATTCCTCATTAATTTAAATAGTGGGTTACATCTGTGCAAGTACATGTATACGTAAGTTGCGCCTGGTTTTGAATCGTTTGTAATGTTATTTTGAAAACATTTCTCTTTCTTAAAAAAAAATAATTAATACAAGTAGTACATGCACTGCAAAATGTAATGAAAGATTTTGGTGATACAGTGATCTAATACAGTGTGGGTATTATTATTACAGTACAAGTAAATATGTTTTATAGTGTAATTTCCTTGTGATGGTTAATTATTTTTAGAAATATGTGTACATGTACTCGATACATTATGTAATCCAATTATCCGAACATTTGATTATCCGAACGATGCTCGGTCCCATGGGGTTCGGATAAATGGAGTTCTACTGTATACATATATTATTTACTGGATCAGCTTCTATTCTTTACTATACTTACTCTATGTTGTCTGTATAGTGGTGTTTGTGGTCGTAATTATACACCTTATCTCCTTGTGTTTCAAGGCAGTCAGAGGTGGGGAGACTATAGCCATTTTTTTTAGTCACGAAGCGGCAGGGGGAGATTCAAATCCTGGGTCTATCTCTTGAGCCAATAGTCTCACCTGTCCACAGGCATGTTATTTTCTATCTAAATTCTATCTTCTCAGACTTTCTCATACTAGGGTCTTGCTTTCATTCAGGCATACTCTATAAACTTAAAACCACTTCGTGACACATCACAAAAGAATAATTCATAACTAAACAAAGTCTAATAAGTAATTTAACTAAGTTACAAAAATTATACTTAATTGAAAATAAATGATAAACCTTACACAAACAAATAATAGCATTTGCGATAACTAAGTTTTGACCTAACGCACAATCAACCGCTAAATAATAAAAATACATCATAATATCAAATAAGACAAGTTTCAAAAGAAGTAATATCCCTTTCAATCATAGGGCACACAAAAATAATTTACAATGCCAAAAAACAATTTTTTTTTTTTTTTTTAAATTACCATACAAAGTATTTTAGAACGATAAGTTATCAAAAATAAAATTATTATTTAAGTAATTCTAAGTCATAATTAATAAACTAACAATGAAATTTACTTCTAACAAAATGAGAGAAGCATAAAGTATCTTATCTCTAGACAAACATTTAAATCAAAACATGTAAGTTTTTCTTTTTTTCAAAAAATACATCACCCAAAAAACACCTAAGAAAAAAATACAATGTCATCTATATATCAACTTA
Source organism: Oreohelix idahoensis (assembly GCA_024509875.1). Lineage (NCBI taxonomy): Eukaryota > Metazoa > Mollusca > Gastropoda > Stylommatophora > Oreohelicidae > Oreohelix > Oreohelix idahoensis. The sequence continues at coordinate 166,100 of JAMPIV010010916.1, forward strand.
CCAACATACAAACATAACATAATGTTACAACAATCTGTCCATCTTTTAACAAACAAAATTATCAGATGTGTTTATCAATTTTACAAAAAAAGTTCAATTTAATTTATAAGTTAATTCTGATTAACAATAGCGTTGAGCTTCAGTGTTATTTAACTGTAAATTTATATCTTACTCAGCCTAGTATAAATCTAAAATTTAATGGTACAATACGATATGAAAAAGATCCTATAAAAATATCTTCAAAGTTTTTATAAAGAATATTTATCAAATTAATCTGCTGCAAAAATGTTGAAAAAATCTTATTATTTAAATTCTAGGTACTATGCTATGACAAGATCAATGTTTCACCATATGTTAACAATTTAAATACAATTATTTCTGATACTGCAAGATAACTCTACAAAATCATATTACACAACATAACAATAAATTTATATAATTATCCTAACAATTACAGCTACAATCCGAAAAATATACAGAAAAATGAGCACAGGTTTGACACCGCTCACTGCATTTATCAAAAATTACACACAAATTATTACCAACACATATGTTACACACAATCAAAACAGAATAGTATACAATTGCATAAAAAATTGGACTGGTACATTCGAAACAGTCATATATGTTCCACACAAAAATATATATTTAGCAATCAAATGATGCGTCAAAATGAACATCATAATGTTTCAAAGAAATTACACATATTTTAATAGAACATCATATGATATATTATACACAGAATACAATAACATGTACTATTCTAAAAATAAATCAGCTGTAAAAAAAAATATTCCCGTCAATCCGTCATTAATTCTTGATCCTCCAAAAAGTGACTCGTCAGATGTATAGCGAGACGCTCATAGGTTCTGCTTGATAAATAATCCACATTCTTCACGAATAATGTCAACAAGTGCGCCAACTCATCACAACGTCGCACGCTACGAGACAATACAAATGAAAATTTATATTAATCATCTGTTAGATTTAATAAGGAAAAACGGAAAATCAACTTTCACGTTTACCTATTCCTTGGGGTATGGTAGAGTCTTGGCCCCTTTTCACACACCTCAACAAGTCCTCCTTACATCACAGAAGGCTTAGCGACCACTTGACCCTAACGAAAGTTCATCCCTGTTGTAGCCTGAAAAAATTTACTACGTTCACAAGAACGAGATGACCTTTCGACACCACTAGTGTGACAATCAATAGTGTTATTACTTTGCTTGTTAACAACCTTGCTCTCATGTGGAGTACAGCTAACCTTGTTACAATTTCTATAATTGCTGTTAAGAACATTGTTATTTGTTCTATTGACACAGTTGTACTGTTTTACATTCCAGTTAGCATAATTACAATTAGCATTTCCTCTTGGATAAACATATCTACCAGATGGAAATGGCTTTTTATCAACAAATTTATTACCAAATTGACAAACTCTCACATAATTATTTCCATTATAATTTCTAATACTCTTAGAATCACGAAGTTGTGATCTGTCAAATTGTTTCTTGTTTTTAGGCAAAGAAACATTACTATATGAAGAAATCCCTTGGTACATTTTAACCTCAGAGTTATATCTCCTATCAAAAGTATTTTTATCCTTGTTTGTGGCAGTGTGTTTAAGAACTGGGTCACACTGACTTGACTGGGTGTGACCGAAAGATTTAACCATATCTTTATTGTTTTTCACAAAATATGTTTCCTTCCTGGAATAAGGAGTTCTATCTTTTTTTCCATCAGGGTTCTCACTTAATACCTTGTTTGTTTTTAACAACTTGAATTGAAATTTATTATTAATTCTTTTGTTATCCACAGGACTGTCTAACACTGTAGATTTTCCTTTGCTAGCTTGCCGCCAGGAACCAATATCGCAAGAATTATCGGCATTGCGTTGAAAGTTATATTTCCCTCGGAAAGATTTCTGTCCACCAATCTTCACTTTAGAGTCCGCTTTATGTCTTTCACTGTCAACACTGACAGAAGACCACCTTTTTTTCTTTAATAGAATGTCAAGTAGACCATCCAATCTCACTCTGGCTTCTGAAATTTGAATATCTCTAAGTGAAATATCTGCACTTAATTTATTGTTTAACCTCTCAACTCTTAAAACCTTGCAGCTTTCCTCTGCTAGCAAATTTTTAATCTTAGCGACCTTCTCTCTCTCAGCCGTTAATTCTAACAATGTCTCTGTCTCATACTGCTCTTTATTTGACCTCAACTGAGTCAACTCCAGCTGTAGAGACTGAATTTTAATATCATCATTGTTATTATACACAATCTCATCATTCTTCTTAAGGGGTACAATATTCATGTCCTTAATTTGATCACTGAGAATCATCTTATCATTCATCACCTCATGAAGCATTTCTATATAAGTTTGCTCATGTTCATTACTCTCAATTTTCAATTTCTCATACATCTCTCTCCTTTCTTGAAGTTCCTGAGTTAGGTTTCTAACTTCACTATTGTTATCCTTAATCTGAGTTTCTAACTCTTTGATTTTAGACAATGCTACACTCAATGCTGTTTGAGTACTAGCAAGTTCTGAGTTTGATTTGACTAAATCATCTGTAAGTTTAGAGACTTTTTCATGTAACTCACTTACTTCAGCAGTACATTCTATGTAACTTTCCCTTTGCTCTAGGGTACTCTGTTTTATGTCCAGTTGCTTCTGTTCTTCTAGCTTTCTTTTCCGATACCTCTCATTAATTTCATCAATTTCCTTTTCACATTGCAGTCTTATTATTTCAGACTCAGTCAGCTCACGGTCTCCAAATCCTAATAGTTCACGGTATTTGAGATCCTCCGGGAACATCCACATTTTATAAGAGTTTCCACTGACTCAATCACGTACTGTACACCAATTTCTGTTATAGTACTTATATATAGCATACACTATCTATGCATCAACATATTGTACAATCAATCGATATAATTATCGACAACACAACGACAATTATCAACAGAATAAGTGATGGATAGTATAGGCAGACTTGCTGAAATGCAGAAAAGTGGCACAATCTACACAGAACAAAATCACTTATCTTAATATACTTCTGTCCCTTCCGCCGACACACCAGATATCACAAAGTTCTGCAGATAAAACCGTTCCAGCGCAGAAAGGTACACAAACTAGATTTTCTTCTCTTCAGGTTCTTGCAAAAGTGTAGAATGCGCTCAACACAGCATCAGCACGTACAGCATACAGGAAATGCAGCACAGCAACCTCCGTGACTTTTGACTTGAAACAATCTGCAAACGACTCCTCAAAAACACTTCACATTTAGTTAAACTTGACTGTCTACCAACAACATGTCAATTTCCCACTGTAATGTTCTACCGTGTTGGACACAGCTAACCAACTAGGTCGAGGACCATGACACAATGTGAGGATACATAAGCCACGCCTACACAAGGCTTTCCTATCACGCGAACTCCGTGGGTTACATTCCGTTAAATAAACTGGCCCACCACTGTAAAGAATTGTTTTATTTTTATGGAGAGCTGGAGATTACCAAACTGTAACCGTAATGAGAGTTACAAATGGGGTTTAAGATATTATTATTATTTGATCTGACCGGTCTTAGAGATTGAATAAATGGTGATGGGTGTTACCTTAATGGTTATATAGTTCATACGCCCACACAGAGCAGAACAGTTTCTTATATCACGCGAATGTCAAAATATCAAATTCTGAAAGACTAAACATACCACTGCTACACACGAGATATTGTTAGTGAATTTAATCTGTTTGTTGACCTAGATTTCCGCCACCCAGGCTATTTACGCGAATACGTAGGTGTAAGCTCCTTCTAAACTGAAAACCACCACTGATACTACTATGTTTGAAGTTACTACTGATACGTCTGTTATTGGTCAACCATTGATAATTACTCATTTAATAGTTTAATGGCTATTTATGGTCATGCGTGACTATAATCACGCCTACTGTTCTCCTACCGTGTTAAATGTTGTAGTGAGTGTGCGTGGTGCATTCACACGCCACAGATACACACATCAGAGGCATGAAATGGTGTAACGGCAGGTGTACTGTTAATAACGTTTATTTACACCACAACACGTTCATGAAATACACAGAATACACAGTCACAATTAAGTACAAGTCATAGCAATACAATAATACAGTACTCCAGTCACATCTCCACTTCTCATAATCATTAGCGCTATATATTATTACTACTGGATCCTCTCAGCAACGGTCGGCATCCCCGTGCTAATATAATGAATTCCTCAAATATGCCTAGCAACGGTCGGCATCCCCGTGCTAATATAATGAATTCCTCAAATATGCCTCATCAAAGACGCTCTCAACATTGGCGCTCTAATGTAAATAATAAATGGTCTCTCCAACGATGCTTCCAACATCAGCATCACAATAAACGGACAATGGATCCCTTTTCCCAGCAACGGTTTATCCTCGCCGTGCTGACAATAATAAATTCCTCAAATATGCCTCATTAAAGACGCTCTCAAACTTGGCGCTTTAATGTATGTGTGGATCCTCTCAATGATAACGATGGCCTCTCAAATATGCTTCATCAAAGACGCTCTCAACCTTGGCGCTTTAATGTATGTGTGGATCCTCTCAATGATAACGATGGCCTCTCAAATATCATATAGATCCGGTTAGCCAACGGACATCATCCTCGCCGTGCTAACTACATCAATGGTGAATACTTTCGGCAATTTCTCGCAAGACTGCACTCCCTGGCAATCTGCAGTAATCTCGCCTTCACTCATCTTGACATTTATATATTCAAACAAATGTCCTGGATCCTTACCTCATCAAAAATACTCACAAACACAATTCTCCAATAAATTCAGAAATTATAGGCCTACACAAATAATGGCCTTTATAACTTTTGCACTGCGCAGGCATACTCGAAACACACACTGTAGGACCGACCTCTCCCGTCGGTACCCAAAAACAGAATGCCATTAGTTCACACACTAGACCCGCCAAAAAAGACACGAGACTCGGTTGTTTAAAAAAACACAACTCAGTCTCGATAATTGCATGGGCTAGTCACACGAGCTTACTCACAGCTCAAGACAGTTCACAGAAAAAAAACATCTCCGCGATTTGAACTGACCAGTGTTCGCCACTTGGAAACTTCTCGATCACACGAGGGAATTCCCCTAATACTATTTTAACTTAACATCAGTTTAATCAAGCACCGTAACTCGTAATCGAATCTATTTGCTTAACATTTTCAAGATCACTTCCCCTTGATAATATTTACTCTGTAACACATACATTCTTGGTGGAAAATGAAATAGTAATAATAACACTTTCTTACACACTTCTGTAGCAGGAAAAGTCTTTGAGCAGTTTTAAAACAACAAAAATGTATATCTGCTTATTCTCATATACATCATCCCATTTAAGCAAATGAAAACATTCACATTTCTAAAGTACAGTGGTATGCGGGTACATTCTCACATACATTACATTATATAATCATATTACATGGATATAAAACAAATTATTCACATTTTTTTTTTAAACGAGCGGAAGAGGAAAAGAAATGTTGACCTATGGATTAGATGTTGACAGGCCCATGATGTTTCTATGGGGGTAGATAATCAGTGTTGAGTAAGTGTTTGAAAAGTGCTTTGTTAAATGAATATTGTGTAGGTAGGCTTTTTAGGTGGTGTGGAAGGCTGTTCCATAAGTAGGCTCCAGAGTAGGCTAGACTCTTTTTGAACAGGTCGATCCCAGGTTTGGGCAGACGTAACTGATGTAATTGTTGTACCTCTCTTCTACTGGTTTGAAACAATGATTGTAGGTACGGCGGGGCATTGTTTGATAGAATTGCGTGAGTCAGCTTGGATTTGTTGTAGAGAAGACGTTTTTTTAGGGACAGTATTTTGGGTTCTTTTCGTGTCCTTGTGTGTGGTATCGCGCGATAATCGGTGATCAGGCGTATTGCTCTCTTATGCAGGGAGTGCAGTCTCTTTGAGGTGGAAGCAGGGCAACCATCCCATAGTGTAAAGCAGTAATCTAGATGCGTCTGTATATGTGAGGTGTAGAACAATAGTCTAGTGTCTGCATCTAAGAAGTGTTTTATTTTGGCTAGCTGGTACATCTTTTGAGCTAAGTGTTTGGTTAAATTCCATACATGGGAGTTCCACGTTAAGTGCTGGTCATTCGTGATCCCTAGAACTTTGTGTTCTGTTACATGTTCAATCTGTATTGATTCCGCGTGTTACCTAGAGAACAACAAAGAGAGAACATACTGAACGGTTTGACATCATGGCATGGAAAGAAGTTAACAACAAAATTGATAAACAGCACTGGAAATTGTGGAGAGACATAGTCACATGTGCCACCAGGCATGGTACTTGAAGAAGATTTCTCATTGATTATTGATTTAGGTTTACCATACACTGTGAAAAGGGCAGTTTTTTTTTTACAAGTTTCTTTTGCAAACATTTCAGGATGGAGCAATATTTTATCACTGGGGCAGAGTTGCAGATGAAGGGAAAGACTACCCTTTTGCCAGATTTAACAAGGTTTGTTTTTAAACATTTTTTTAAGCTTCTGTCTCAGTCTTCTTTATTTGTTTGCAAACCTAAAATCCTTTATTCTATTAATTCTGTATTTCTTAACCCAGTTTTCACAAGCGCTTCTAATATTATTTTGTAAGTTCCCTACCAGTCTGTTTAATGCTTTCTGTTTTTCTATGTTATCCATGTTTCTTTTTTTTTTTTTTTTTTTCATTTCCTATTTTTTATTTATGTTCAAAAATATTTATAAAAATAGTGATCTTCAAATCACTATTGTGTGCCTCCAAAACACGGAGTTTGACAAAACTGTTAACCAGAAAGATGCGGACGTTCATAAACGAGTGCTTGTCCAGGCTGGAAGGATTGAACTGGTGCGATCACAAATGTAGAACTAATGGGGGAAAAACCAGACAAGGACCAGCGGAGCAAGAGGTTAGATGAAGACGCTGACGTTAGATAGGACACACACTGAGGAAACCAATTGATCACATGACACGGCAGGCCCTGTTCTGGAATCCCCAGGGTAAGAGAAATAAGAAAAAACACACATGGAAGAGAACAGGAGACAGATGATGGGGATAAGGAAGACGGATGGTATAGAACAGGAAGTCGTGGATGTGTTTATTGAAGACCTGTGCTTGATGGGAAGCTGAAAGTTATTGATGATGATGTGATTGGTGGCTTCGTCCTCCCAGGTTGCCAGATTAATGTCCAGTGCCTTCGTGTTGTTGTTGTTTAACTAGGGCTGCTGAGCTTCTCACTCTTTAGCAGCCAATACCACGTTGAAGACTCCTTGGTATTATCTACACTGTAGATCTAGGCTTGTCCTGTGGCTTTTCTACCATTCTGAAACATGTTTAGCTGAAGTCATGAGCTCCAGTTTCTCCAGCTTGGCTTGCATTTAAAGGATCGTCACATCTGATCCCAAGCTAGGAGTAAGAAATGCGTGGCATACTGTGCATTCTCCACCATCCGCGGGGGCTCTCCAACTAGAAGAGCTAAAATACTGTACTCTGGTTCTGGGCTCTCCCAAGGAATTGTCAAGTCCTGCACAGAGCCACATCCCAGCTTCCCCTGCTTTTCACTGGTTCAACAGTTAGATCCTTCTGCATGTAGTCAACCAAGTCAAAGCCAAAGAATTACGTCTGGGACTCAAGTGACTTCTCGAAGTCTAACTCTTAGTATACGAGCTCAAAAACCACATTTTTACGAGCTATTTTCAGAGAGTACATTTTAGACATGACTACATTTACAGATTTTGCATTAAAAAATTTATTTATAAAGATAACATAAAGTGTTATATATCAAAATGTGAAGAAATGAAACCCCTATATCATGCACTTAACTAAATTGTTCAGTGGTTTTAAACATGCATTCACCATATACAGTAATGAGTGCAGAAAAATTTAAAATCAAATTGTACTTATCAATGTGTGTAATTAAATCTAGGTAAACTTCAACCCCTAAAACTACTTTTATTTTAAACTACATCCATTTGCACATAATGTAGAAAAGTTGCAGTTGTTTCTGAGCACAAATAAAGTTTTTATAACCTATTTGAAATTTTTTGGTAATTTAGACAAAGTGCACAAATATTTTAATCCTATATTTACAGACATGACTACCATTACTGATTTTGCATTAAATACTTTATTTATAATGATAACATAAAATGTTATATATCAAAATGTAGAGAAATGAAACTCCTTTGACACGCACCTAACTGAATGGTTCAGTGCTTTTAAACATGCATGCAACATATAGATTTATGAATGAAAAAAAACATTTTAGTGTAAAAAAAATGAAAAACAATTTGTGCTTATCACTATGTGTAATTAATTCTGGTCAACTTCAACCCATAAAACTACTTTATTTTAAACAGCATCCATTTTCACATAATGTAGGAAAGTTGCAGTTGTTTTTGAGCACAAATAAAGTTTTTATAACAATCTGAAATTTTTTGGTATATTCAGACAAAGCGCAAAAATATTTTAGCCTATATTTAGACATGACTACCGTTACTGAATTTGCATTAAATAATTTATTTATAATGATAACATAAAATGTTATATATCAAAATGTAGAGAAATGAAACTCCTTTGATATGCACCTAACTGAATTGTTCAGTGGTATTTAAACATGCATGCAACATATAAAGTAATGAATGAAAAAAAAACTTTTTAATGTAAAAAAATGAAAAACAATTTGTACTTATCACTATGTGTAATTAATTCTGGTAAACTTCAACCCCTATAACTACTTTTATTTTAAACTACATCCATTTGCACTTAATGTAGGAAAGTTGCAGCTGTTTCTGAGCACAAATAAAGTTTTTATAACAATCTGAAATTTTTTGGTAATTTAGACAAAGCACACAAATATTTTAATCCTATATTTACAGACATGACTACCATTACTGATTTTGCATTAAATACTTTATTTATAATGATAACATAAAGTGTTATATATCAAAATGTAGAGAAATGAAACTCCTTTGACACGCACCTAACTGAATGGTTCAGTGGTTTTAAACATGCATGCAACATATAGATTAATGAATGAAAAAAAACTTTTTAATTTAAAAAAATGAAAAACAATTTGTGCTTATCACTATGTGTAATTAATTCTGGTCAACTTCAACCCATAAAACTACTTTATTTTAAACTACATCCATTTTCACATAATGTAGGAAAGTTGCAGTTGTTTTTGAGCACAAATAAAGTTTTTATAACAATCTGAAATATTTTGGTATATTCAGACAAAGCGCAAAAATATTTTAGCCTATATTTAGACATGACTACCGTTACTGAATTTGCATTAAATAATTTATTTATAATGATAACATAAAATGTTATATATTAAAATGTGGAGAAAAGAAACCCTTTTGACATGCATCTAACTGAAATGTTGAATGATTTTAAACATGCATGCAGCTTATACAGTACAGAGTGCAGGAAAGTTTAAATATTAAAAAATTTGAAAAAGAGTTGTACTTACCCACAAAAATAATCCAATTTGAAGCCAGAAACTCCTAAAACTACTTCCATTTGAAAGTACACTCACATAATGTAGAAAAGTTTCAGCTGCTTCTTTTCATAAATACTATTTTTATTACAATTGAAAATTTGTTGGCACATTTTGAAGATGCACTCCAAATCTGAAAGTATCCTATATACAATGTAAATTTTCCCTTCATTCTTAAAATTAAACTACTTTGCCTCATGGTATTTGGCAAAGCAGTCATTTGGGTGAAGGTGTGGATGATCTGTGCACCCATCACAATAAAAAAATGTTCTCACTCTAACTTGAGGGGTGCTACAAATGACGCACCGGCGCAAAAATTTTGATTTTTTTACAATGTATCTGGTTCCACACAGATGGTTCAATGGACTGTTGTGTTGATTTGCATGGGTTACTCTGTGTGAGATATTCTGGATAATATCAGAAGCAACAAGACTAAGTTCAGTAATTAACTCATTCTTGAACTGCAGTAGGGTCTGCTTCTTTGAATTATTTGATCTGCTGAGTGCAAACAACACAAAAGCATTCAACTGGGAAATTTCAAAGATCTAAAAGAAAATTTTCTTCCACCACTTTCTGGTTCTTCTGTTGAATGTTCCATAGGTTGTTACACACTGGTCAGCCTTGTCACATCCATTCATTCGTTGGTTGTAGTCATCAATCTTAGCGGGTTTGTGCTTTCTTTCGCCAAAACGATTTGTGATTTCTTTGGTTTCCACAATTGCAGAACTTGACACTAGAGTGCATGACTTTTTTGCCTTTTTATCTCTAAATATTACACAAAGAAATTTACTTTCTAGATCGAGAAACCATTTCATTTGGAGATGCATCAGTTTTGTAGCCTTCAGCGCCTTTGAAAAATTTTTACGATTTATATTTATAGTTCCAGTAAAATACTGATTGTTGTCGGTAAGATATTGCAGCAATGCAAAACTTGTGTAGTAACGATCTGCATAAATATGATGACCTTTTCCACAAGGTTTTAGCAGTGTATCAAAGACTTTGATGGCTTGTTGGCTCTTTACATCTAGCTCAGGACTGTATGATGTATTGGCACCGAAGTAAATCAACAAATTGACAACGTAACCAGTACTACTGTCACAAAGGCCGAAGGTCTAGACATGATATTTCTTAGGCTTTGAGGCATTGAACATTTTATGTGCCCACCTGCCTTTCCACCCTATCACCATTTCATCTAAAGACAGCTCTTTGTAGGGATAAAATGCCTCCTGAAATCTGTGGTGAAGTGGGATGTTATAAATATTTATAGGGGACTTAGTGTACTGACTGAGATCAGCTGTGAAGGTATCTATATCTATTAAGAGTAGTGTATTATAGATAACCTTACTTGCTACCACATATCTATATATCTCAGTCAGAATTATTCTGGAATAGTGTGATGACTACGTTATGTGTCTAGGGTATGTGTATGATGAAGTGTAAGTCATAACAACAACAGACGGATAAACAATTTAATTTATTCCACTACACTTGACAACACTGTGACACTCACATACATATAACACTCTACAAGGATATCTTAAAAGAGTCACTGATAATTTTTCAAATAACAATATGTATTCATTACTGGCATGAATGAATATGTGTCCTGATTCAACTACAAGGGAACCAGGAATCACAATCAATTTAAATTACAAATTATATGTACAGAATTTACCAATATGAATATAGTAGTGACATATATTATTACAAATATCCTATGTGTGTCAGTTGTGTAGTAGTAAAATGAGGTAATACTGGTTTTGTTTTGTTCAAGCTCTGTTGGTATTTGTCATCATGACTTCAATAGTTTGTCTTTAGGGACTAGTATTGGAGATGTTCTCAGTTCCTGATATTAAGACAATTAAATTCCCCTCTGAATGTTATTTTTACAAAGTTATTTCAAGATGAGGGGACATAATGTTGAGCTCAGCTGGCCAAATCTGCTTATCTTGAGTGATGGTGGCAGGAAAGGACTCCTCTGCTCGAATTCTCCCCTGGGCTCTGGAGACACCTCACTGATAGCTAAAAAGACCAAGGAGTATGCTGTCCGACTCTGGATTCAGCAAAGCTCTGACCAGGTGCTGCTCAGTACCATCAAGACCACGGTCCCTGAAAACAAGAAGGATGTACCTTCTACTTCATAACTAATTTATATTCTCTTTTACACTGATCACAATACAACACAAACATTGAGTTCAGAGCGTTAGGCCAACTGTCAGCTTCATCTGAAATACTTTATACCAGTATTTACCTCCTTAATGGTTACCACGCCTCTGCACTTCCAGCATTATTTCTGTCTAATCAATCATCCAGGTGTCAGTGTACTATTTGGCCATTCCATGCCGTTTTACTTCCCTCCGACACCCTCTGTTCAGGCTGGAGCATTATAGGCTTTATCTCCTGTTTGCCACTGAACTACACATATATATACAGGCATAAATTAACAATTTACATTCAATTTTCATTAAAAGATACTGAATGGTTCAAGCTTACCACAATTTCATGGAAATAAACACAGATACGTTGATTAGCAATGAATTCTGGCACATTTACTGGCACAAATTCCCATCTGCTTATGTTCCAGGCTTTTATTTTAGCAAAAATGTGAGCTGGCTTCAACGCACTGTCGCTTTATCAAGCTTATTTAAACAAGTGGTTTCGAACTAACGCTCCTAAGTGATTATATCAGCGAGTCTAGCCAATGAGGCTTCGTTTCGACAAGTGTTTGAAAAAATGTTACCTTTCCCCGTCTCCCCTAACAACGAAAGATAGTATTTATAGCCCGACCAATCGTGGTTAGTCTTTCATTTGTTGCGCTCCAATCAATTTGGAGTTTACATGGTAGGCTATTTCTGTAACGCAAGGTTTTTTCAAACACGTTATAAAAAAATTTTATGAGCAGAAATGATTTCATGCTGTCAGGCATCCTCACTATTTTATTTTGGGTATAATTTATTAATTCCTGGACTATTTGCGTAACGTTTTACATATTCTTTGTCAGCAAGCCCTAAGGAACCCAAATATCCCAATTTAAAGGAGCTACGTGGCTGCGTTCAAAATATGTATTTTCTACCTCCTGTTTCGAAGATGTGCTGTCTGGGTACTGTTATGTTTTCAACCGTAAACCCATCTATTGTTATCTTTCCTAATAAGCGTTTTTTATGATTTATAAACCTAACTCTGGGATGGGTAATGTATTTTATCACTGTCCGTCTGAAAAAAAAGTTAGTGCATGTAGTCTTACACGCGTGATGGCAGCATTTGTGTATCGCGCGAAGCGTGTTTAGTGTTCGGCTTTCTGCCTCTCCCTTCCCGCTATCCTTTTGTCCATCTGTCTTTCGTTTTGGTAACGCAGTATAATTAATGTTAGGATTAATTTAGGTCATTACGCAGGGCCTCTCAATGTTTTTTCCAAGAAATACAGCACACGTTTCATTGAAGAAGGTGGGTAATAATACAGTAAGCTTTACTATCAACGTGAAAGCGTTACAATTTGCAGACGAAGCAGAAAACAAGGGGGATTTCGAGTACAGTCATTGTGACAGCACTGTTCTTTACCATTCTTCTTCCTTTATTTATTATATGTATTTATTAGGCTTTATATTTACTTGATAATTTATATATGTGGATTAGAATATTCCACGACAAAATCGTGTTAGGAGTTTCTGCAGAAACGGCTCAATTTTTGCTTTTCCCTGCGCGTCAACATCACTTACATGGAACATTGTGTGATACAATGCTTGAAACCTGTCCCTTGTAAATATCTGCCTGAACCAAGGAGTCTGTATGTAAGGCTCCTGAGACCAGTATTCACTCATTTTTGGTTTTTTGACAATGGCCATGGCTATGATAACAGAAAAAAACCTGTAAAGTTCATGTAGTGTTATTGGATGCCAGTTGCGATAAACAGACCTAGTGCTCGCTGTTGCAGCTTTTGACTGACAGAGGTGATCAACATAATCATTGACAGACACAACAAGTTGTTCCAATATTTCCTCTGTAAAAAGGGCTTTGAGGCAAACAAGTGCTGGTGAGTCTTCGGGGACAATATCTGGATTCACACCAGGAGTCCTGCCCTGAGGTGGAACAAAGCGAAATGCATTCTGAGTTGAACCCTTATCAACTTCATTCCATTCAACCTCCTGTTCAATAATATTGTTGTTCTGAAGCTCTGCATTACCAGATTCAGTGATTACCGATCTCAGCTGTGATCTAGATCTATCTTCTCTTTCGTTTTTATGGCATTTACCTTTCCTTTTTAGCAATCCCCTACCAGTTCTATAACTAGGTCCACCCAAGGGACACGCACCTTTGTCCTCAGAATCTGCTAATGTATCGCTAAATTCAGCATCATCTAAACTATCCGTGCTCGAGAACTCATCACTGTCATTATCAATCCATGATTTAATAAGCTGTGATGCATGTTCAGCTGATAATCTTTTCGAACGACCATTTGAACACGAAGCCATTCTCAGACAGACAAAAAAAAAATTTTTTTTGGACTAATGAACCCTACTAAATGTAATCAAAATCGATCAATATTTCACATGAATTTGAGTATTCCAATATTTTCAAACATGAGGTAAAACTAGAAATGGCATTAGAACTCTTTTATGGGAAGAAAAGTATGTAAATAATGTTAAATCTTTGGCAATTGACACGGAAACCGTCTAAACCGACTAAGGTCGCTCTAAAAGGCCGGCCGTAAAATGGCGACTGATCATTGGCCTTCTAGAAAGGCCAGCCGGATACTAAGAGTTAATGTGCAGTGCTGGGTTCTCAACAAGTTTCACCACAGGGGAAATCCCTGGAAGTGTGTGGATGATTTCAAGAGTCACTGAGGGTGTAATTAGCCTCACAGACATAGGTTCACTTCCACGTACATATATTGTAGCATTGTGCATAGCTGGTGGTCGTATAAGGATGACTCCAGATATGCCTCCATGCATAGTGCCTTCATGTCTCTCTTGCATACATCTTTGAACCTCAGCTGCGGTTGCCCGGCTGTTGGAGTGTGAGGATACCTGGTTTTTAACCCTATACCTTTGCCTCATGAAGCAAGGACTCTAATCGCTCTGCCATTGGATGCTTATTTAAATAATTGCTTATAAACATTTCAGTATATTCACCTATACTTGTATCTGTTTTTTAAAAACATTTTTAGACTGTGGATGTGCCAACATTTTCTGATTTGGAGTACCAGCAACACTTGCATGACGATAACTGGACTCGACAAGAAACAGATCACTTGTTTGACCTTTGCAAGAGATTTGATGTACGATTCGTCGTCGTCCATGATCGCTGGGACAGGGAAAAGTACAAGGATCGCAGTGTCGAGGATCTGAAGGAGAGATACTACAACATCTGCAACACACTTGCAAAGGTAACATTATTCTTCTTCTTCTTTTGCCCTGAGACTTCTACATTAATGACTGTAATAAAGGCAGTAGTCAGCTCAAGGTCCCTGACATCTCAAAACAGTTTTTCGTTGAGAGAAGTGGGTGTTGCCATATGCCACTCTGTTCACTGCTGTAAGTTGGGAAGGACTGGAGTAGATGTTTGGCTGTCATTGTGATGATGCCACAGGTTCAGAGATCTGTTGGACCAATCCAGTATTTGTGATATACATGGTACCTCAACCTATTGTGATCAGTGTGTAAGCAGAAAATGATGACCTGGTCTCGCCTAGATAGCTTGTGATAGGCATCATTTTTTTATGTGATTTAGGTGTTCTCTGTCCTGATAGGACTTGAATATGGCTTTTATAGTTGTTTTAGCCATTTCATAAGTTGTCTCTGTATTCTTTTGTTCCCCCTTCATTAGCAAGTTTATCTGCCTCTTCGTTGCCTGGAATGTTGGATTGGGCTGGTATCCACTGCACTGTGCACTTGTTGAAGCATTTGGCCAGGCTTTCAAGTGAGCTTTTCAGATCTTTCAGTCCTTTGGCATGGTGGCCCTTCAGGGCTATTATTACTTAGAGGGGCACCTGTAAAGATCACTATCTGTTTTTCTGCATGTGCTTTGTACTCAATAAAAGTTTCCGCTGCCCGTTTCAGGGCCTCTGCTTCAGCATTGAAATTATTGCAGTATTTGCCAGTGGCAATTGCCATAGATTAAATTCTATTCTTTAATTTAATGAGGATGCCAGCTCCCCCGTTTTCAACTGAATTTGTTGCCGAACCATGTATATGCATGTGTCCAGAGATTTGCTGGAAATTTTTGGTAACGGTAACATTGTACTTTGTTCTGTATAAATTGATTCTCTACTTATTTTACTAAGAAGCATCACAGGATGTTTATTTTTTCTGTTTCTCTACTCATTTTACCATGAAACATCTCAGGATGTTTCTCTGTTTTATGTTCCTCTACTTATTTTACCATGAAACATCTCAGGATGTTTCTATTTTATGTTCCTCTACTTATTTTACCATGAAACATCACAGACTGTTTCTTTTTTCTTTTCCTATACTTATTTTACCATGAAACATCTCAGGATGTTTCTTTTTTCTGTTCCTATACTTATTTTACCATGAAACATCTCAGGATGTTTATTGTTAGCCTGTGATCCAGTACATAGATTGAAACCTGGTATATATTATTATGTTATACTTCTAAAATGTTTTCTACCTCTGTGTTCATCTTCTCCTGCACTGTTCTATTTTTCCTGAATGCTCTAATTTGGATATTATATACCCATGCTGCTAGTTGTTCAGGATTCACGAATTGTCCAAAACAGGTTATCATTTGTCTTTTGATACATTTCCTTGCTGAATTAGAGCTAATACTGTTTGATCTTTTCATTTCTTATGAGATTGTTTCAAGTGCTATTAACTTCTTTTATTTAATAAAATATGTGAACGAATATAATTTGAAATGCATGTAGAGTATACAACAAATAAAATCAGGTAAAATAAATTGACATGAATGTGAGTTTTACTACACACACACAATATGAAGGAAACATGGGACACGTCAGGGGAAAAAATATTTCATCAGTCGCAGGGAGCACTGTCCATCTTGGCCATTATAGTATAGGACAGTTTGGTTGTTGTTGTTTAACTAGGGCTGCTGAGGTTCTCACTCTTTTGCAGCCAATACCAAGTTGAAGACTCCTTGGTATTATCTACACTGTAGATCTAGGCTTTTCCTGTGGCTTTTCTGCCATTCCAAAATGTGTTACATTGAAGTCCAGTTTCTACAGCTTGGCTGGCATTTAAAGGATCATCACATCTGGTCCCAAGCTAGGAGGTAGAAGCGTGTGACATACTGTGCATTCCCCGCCATCCAAGGGGGGTCTCAGAATATGTAGAGCTAAAATACTGTGTTCTGGTTCTTAGCTCTCCCAAGGAATTGTCACGTCCTACACCGTCACTTCTCAGCTCCCACTGCCCATCATGGACCCATAGTGAGATCCTCCTGAATGCAGCCAACCAGATAAAAAGCCAGAGTTAAGTCAGGGGCTCAAGTGAGTCCTCCAAGCTTAGTGTGCTATGCTGGGTTCTCAACATGTTTCACCACAGGGATAATCCCTGGAAGTATGTAGATGATTTCAGGAGTCAGGGAGGGTGTAATTAGCCTGACAGACAGGTTCACTTTCACATTTGAATACTGTGGCATTATGCTTAGCTGGTGGTCATATAAGGATGACTCATGATATGCATCCATGCATTTGACAGCTTGGTAATCTTGTTTTCTCCATGGAATTGAGTTAATGAAGAGTTTTCAAGGGTGTGGTGGTCTTCCCATGTATGACGCAAGGAATTTTTTGTTGCTTTGAATGCTAATATAGCTTTAAGTTTAAGAGTATTATTTCCAAGTTTATTAAAAGTTTTGTGTTGTTATACATAGTTGTAATGGAAATTTAATGAGGATTAATACATTATAAAATTTATAAATGTGCATTATAAAATTTATAAAATATCAGTCTTACCTAATGAAGACATCTAATCCATCAATTTAAAAATTCTTAAAAGATTCTTAACGTGCCGGCTTTCTAATGCATTTGAATAATGAACATAAAGGGTTAACATCTGCTTCCTAGTTGTCTAAAAATTCTAACTGGGACAGAGCTCAACAAAAACTTAGGTCTAAAATATTGACCCAGAGCACTGGCTTCCCATAAAGAGCCTCCTTGGAAAATCAGCCATGATTACTGGCCTCCCATGAAGAGCCGCCTAGGAAAATCAGTGCTGAACACTGGCCTCCCATAAAGAGCCACCTAGGAAAATTAGCCCAGAACACTGGCCTCCCATAAAGAGCCGCCTAGGAAAATCAGCCCAGAACACTGGCCTCCCATAAAGAGCCACCTAGGAAAATCAGCCCAGAACACTAGCCTCCCATAAAGAGCCGCCTAGGAAAATCAGCCCAGAACACTGGCCTCCCATAAAGAGCCACCTAGGAAAATCAGCCCAGAACACTGGCCTCCCATAAAGAGCCACCTAGGAAAATCAGTCCAGAACACTGGCCTCCCATAAAGAGCCTCTTGGGAAAATCAGCCCAGAACAATGGCCTCCCATAAAGAGCCTCTTGGGAAAGTCAGCCCAGAACAATGGCCTCCCATAAAGAGCCTCTTGGGGAAAATCAGCCCAGAACACTGGCCTCCCATAAAGAGCCTCTTGGGAAAATCAGCCCAGAACAATGGCCTCCCATAAAGAGCCTCTTGGGAAAATCAGCCCAGAACAATGGCCTCCCATAAAGAGCCTCTTGGGAAAATCAGCCCAGAACAATGGCCTCCCATAAAGAGCCTCTTGGGAAAATCAGCCCAGAACAATGGCCTCCCATAAAGAGCCTCTTGGGAAAATCAGCCCAGAACACTGGCCTCCCATAAAGAGCCTCTTGGGGAAAATCAGCCCAGAACACTGGCCTCCCATAAAGAGCCGCCTCCCATCCCTTAAGAGCTAAAATGTTCTGAAACTATAGGTCCAGATTTAAGTGTTTTTAGAGAAGAGTAAAGAAGTTTCTTTCCAGAAAATATTTGTGGATAAGCATATTTTGAATAAAATTGTGTTGTAAATTTGCATTGCTCTTCTTTAGGTACGAGCACCTCAGGGAACAGAACCAAAGATAAAAGCCTTTGATGCAGAGCATGAGAGGCGTAGGAAGTTACAGCTGACCAAACTGTTTGACCGGACCCAAGAGCAGGTTTGTTTAAAATTTGTCCAGACTTTTTAATGTAATGGTAACTATCTTGTAAAATTGCTAAACATGTGTTACCTACGTGGTGCATCCAGACAAATAAAGCTTATTTTTATATTTGAGACACTGGTGTCTGGCAGTCAGATATACTCATTTTCATTTTAACCAAAATTGTTGTTAATCATCACATAACTTTTGTGATTTAGAGGAATATTGGTCAAATCAGATTTTGAAATAAATTATTCATATTTATGTAATTTTTTTAATACTTATGATTTATTACTAAATTTTAAAAAAATTAGGCATTAATTTAATGTACAGCAGTATTGGTTAATGAGAAATTAAGCTATTCTGAATATGTTGCATTACATAACACATTGCAGTACTGACACTTTCCAATAATTTATTTACTTTAACAAATGAAGTTGTTTTTATAAATATTTTCTTGCTTATTTTTGACACATTAAGTTTTTATTTCTTGTGACTGTACTTTGGCTATCTTTTTTATTTATTATTATTTTTTTTTGTATTTCACCTGCTATATACTGCTTTACTGCAGTTACTTGCTTCATTGCACATTCTGCTAGGCAATATATTTTTTTCACCTTTTGGAAGGGGTGTTACTGTGTAAACAGTGCAATCCCATACAAATTATCCTTACATAAATTAATTATTTTCAGGTTGAAGAAGAAGAGTATCTGATAGGAGAGCTTAAAAAGATAGAACTGCGGAAGAAAGAGAGGGAAAAGAAACAGCAGGACCTGCAGAAACTTATAACAGCTGCTGACAGCAATGCAGACAACAGAAAAGCAGACAGAAAAAACACCAAGAAAAAACTTCAAGCCAGAGAAATCAAATTGAAAGATGGAGGGGTAAGTTTTATCTTGAGACAGAAATAACACTGAAAATAAAGAGTGACTGTGAGGTTGTATCTGGCATTTCTTGTGTCCTGACATTCAAAAATATCTTTTTATGTAATTTGCTTAGTATATCTGCAAGTTTGAAACGTGGTTGCAATCGATGCTGTTTGGCTGATAAAAATACACCTCAGTGACTTTTCTTGCTAGTGGAAAATTTCTTTGCCTGCTGCAATCAGTATCATATGCAATACAGTGTACTCGTACATTATTGTGGGCAACAGATATTTCCATTACCACTATATTTGTGAGTAATATAATAATATATAAATAAATAATGTAAATACATTAATTGCTGGTAAGTATTAATAGAATTTATTCAAGACACAAGCTACTAAGGCAAAAATTTCAGAGATAACTCTACATTTGCAAACAGACGAACAAAACTTTGTTGTAAAAGAAATGTTAAGTAATTAGTAAAATTACACTTTACCCCATTCGATTTTTCAACAGGTTATCACTAGTTTTATTCATAATTGCCCAGTTCATTTGGTAACATTGTACTCATCACTGTCTTGTTTAAATGATCTAGTTAATAAAAAAGTATTCAGTATTATCACCCTTCAACTCCTCAAGGAGTTTAGTCCTTCAGCAAACTTATGCCAAGATGTCCTGTGCCATCAGCTCCAAGTCTTTCCATGTCTTCCTCATAATTTTCATTTCTGTCTCCAGTTCTTTTCTCCATATGCTTTTTTGGTTTACCTCTGCTTCTTTTACCCTGGGGATTCCAGAACTGTTCAGTATACTTCTTCTTTGATCCATAGCCGCCGACCGTCAAAGCAGTGAGTTGCCATCACGCCTGGTGGCATCTTGTAGGGCAGCAACAAATTGATTCCACTTTGTTCAGTTGGCGGCCATCCTTCGTGCAGTGCCCCAACTCTGGTTCATTCTTTGCATCTCGGCTTCCACTGTTCTCCGCCAGGTTGTTTTTGGTCGGCCTCTCTTTCGCTTTCCTTCGGGGGTCCATAGCATAGCTGTTCTTGCAATGATATCAGGGTCCCTTCTGAGGACATGGCCAACCCAACTCCAGCATCTGCCACCTATGATCGTGTGCATGTCCTCCTGCTTACTCTGAATAAGCAGTTCTTGGTTGCTGATGGTATTCAGCCAAAAGATTCAGAGAATTTTCCTTAGGCAGATTGTGTGGAAGGAGGACAGTTTCGACATTTCCTTCTCTGTTACTCTCCAGCATTCCACACCATAGAGAAGCACAGAAAGTATACAGCTCTCATCCAGTCTTAATTTGGTGTTTGTGCTGTACTGGGAAGACTTTCCAGAAGTTGTTGAGACTAGCAAAGGCTGTTCTCGCCTTATTCATTCTGTTGTTATGTCCTTGCTTGTTCCGCTGTCTGGTGTTACTATGCATCCTAGGTAAGTAAATGTGTCTGTCTGTTATAACTTCTGGTTCCTTATTGTTATTGGCTCAGGATTGCCCACATTGAGTGTCATGACCTCTTGTCTTCTTCAAATTGATGTTCAAACCAACCTGCTGGCTATACTTATTCAGTCTATCAGTTTTTTCTTGGATGTGTTGATGGGAATGTGCGAGTAGTGCAATGTCATCTGCATATTCCAGGTCTTCCAGTGTAGAAAACGTTGTCCATCTTATTCTCTTGGACTGCCCTCTGTTGTCTGGCGCATCACCCAATCTATGTCTGTCAAAAATAATGTAGTTGATAAGGGGCATCCCTGTCGTACTCCTGTTTTCACTTCGAAAGTCAGATTACTCAATCCAACACTGCATGTAAAGTTAGAATAGAGGCTTTTTATAATGGAAAAAATGCAGCTGGGAATTCCATAAGCCCTCAGTATTTTCCATACTGTCCCTGTGTATGCTGTCAAAAGTTAGTTGCTTATCCTTTACAGGACGTGGCAATCAACCCCAGCTTTTATTGGCTGTTTGTGATTTTTTCTAGGCAATTTTTTCATTCAGTAGTTTGCCATTGCTTTCTGAACGGTACGGCGCTTATACCATTGTTAAAAATCCACACAAAGCGATTTGCTTCCAAACCGCCTGCAGCAGGTTTCGAACCTGGTATATCTGGATTATGAAACTGCGTTCATATCCATTAGGCCACAGATGCTGTCAAAAGCCTTTTAAAAATCAACAAAGTTAATGTATAGCAGTCTCTGCCATTCTGAGCATTGCTCTAAGATGTTCCTGAGGGTGAATATATGATCTGCACATCTTCTGTTCTTTCTAAAACCTGCTTGTTCTTTCCTCACTTTATGGTAAACTGCTTTTGAAATTCTGTTCAGTATACTATTTCCTTTTAAATATTGTACATGTTTTTCGTTTGTTTAGATGACCCCTGAACTTGGAGGCATTAAATTCTCTGACTATAAAGCGTCAGGTACAAGTCTGAGAAGCCAGAGGGTAAGTTGTTTCCTCTTATCCAAGATTGTTCATTGAAACTTAAAGAGTGATATTCATTATAGTTTCAGGGAGCCGCACTAGCGTAGTGGTTACAAAACCGCTCTGGCGACCGGGTGATTCAGGATCAAACCTGGGCGACGGCATTTGAGGATTTTTCTTCGACCGGGAATTGGACTGGATTAACTCGAGACCTGGTGAGAACATTTGAAGGAGTGTCCTCGACCAGGGATTGGCGGCTCCTGAGCCGACCCAGCTCTAATGGGTACCTCCGAAATCGGCGAGTATCTGCCTGAATGGCGAGGGACACCTGTCTCTGTACAAGAAAAGGGATACTCACATAAAATCAATGTCAGGTTAGACATTAACAATAACCTGAGATTTCGCCTCGAGTATTAGCGGGCGTACGGGGAAAAAAAAAAAAAAAAATTATAGTTTCCACCTTCCTCTCTTCTTGTGCTAGCTTTCAATTCTTTTCTTATTTCCATCTTTTCTTTTGTTTAATTCCACTAGTTTTTATCTTCCTCCTCTTCTACATTATCTTGCCATCTTTTGCATTTTAGTTCCTCTCTTTCTTGTCATATAATTGTGTTTCTTATTCTCTTCTTCATGTTATTCTGCCTGTTCTTGTTTTGTTTAATGTTCCCCTAATATTATATGTTATCTTACCAAAAGCCTGTTCCTGTTTATGGTTGTTTAGTATTTTTATTTGCTAATTACCATATATACTTGAGTATAGGTCGATCCTACTATAAGTCCCTAGACTTTAGAACTTAAAAAGCTTCCAAAATGAATGACTTGATTATAAGTCGAACGAGTTTTTCATTGATTCCAAATTTCCGCATTGCATTGTAATGTCCTCGGCTTTCTGCAAATGATATCACTTTCAGCTTATTCTTTTCCCATTTAAAACGCATGAAAGTCCAACGTCTCGCCCAAAGTGGCCAGCTGAATACTGTGTTGGTCATTGCCAAGTAGCAACAAGATCTCTGTATTTAGCAAGACCCTCAGTTATAAATAGATTCCGGTACATAGATTCCGGTACATGTAAAGCTTTCGATTTAGACTCTGATAGTGACACTGACAAAAGTGAATCTAGTTGAAAGAAGTAATGATAGATCAAACGAAGGAGGGTGGTCAACAAAGCGTACTCCAGTTGAAATGTGTGACATTGTTGGAAACCTGAATCTAAACTCTAGATCTAGATGCAACATCTTATGATTGCTTAAGTTTATTTACAAGTAAAGAATTTTACCAAATGTGCTCATTACAAACAAGGGCAAATCTTGGGACAAAATTCTTTTTAAGTAAATGCTGGTGTGTTTACAACAAATGATTTAAACAGCTGTGTACGCATGACAGGAAGTACGAAAGCATGATGGAAATTTTTTATTTGTACCATTTGGGTGGAGTGAATGGTTTTGTTTTAATAATTACCACAATTAACAGCCTAATAAAATTGATTCAAACGTGTTACTTAAGATATTTTGATAAAAACATTTATGAAGCAGTAAGTTTATATCTGAAGGATACCAGTATTCGGTGAAAATTGTGGAGGATAACAGTGACCGATTTCACGAATCTTAATTCTTTTTTACTCAACTATAAGTTTGAGGTATATTTTTTAAGGTCCAAAATGAGAATAAATCTCTCGACTTATACTGGAATATATACGGTAATTAATTTTTTCCCCACGCCTGCATGTCCTGTATATTTTTCACCTTTGTTACCTGTTTGTGACTGGCTGACAAAAGGTAAACCTGCAATGTCCCATTTGTCTAGTACAGTGTTTCTCAACCATTTTGTGTTCACGGCACACTTTTCAATTTTCTAAAAATCTGCGGCACACCTACAGTGGTATATACTAAATTAAATACACTAATTTGTGGGTACAGTACTGTAGAATAAAGAGAACTCTCAATATGATTTTCTTTTAATTGTTTAAAATAATTTTGAAGTATATCTATTTTTGTTCAAGGCAGTTAATAGCTCCAACATTAATAAATGAATTCAAGCTGTAAGATCAGTTTTATATTATATGACGGGATCCTTTACCTTTACTAGTTTGAAATGTGGTCCCCTAAAGGCACATTTTATTTTATCATCTTGTCTTTTGTTCTCCTGTAATGTTGTTCCATAGTTTATTTCTTGTTCCCATCATAAGTTATTCTAACCATTGGTTTATTTTTCCCTTCTTACGTTATCCAATTTGTTGTTTTCCTCTGACATTCAGTTACAGTTTGTGTATTTTGTTCAATTGTTCACCACTTACCATATATGGTCCTACCAGTTTGTTTCTTATTCAATATTTGAACTAGAGAATTATGGGAAATACTGTATAATACAGAAAATCTCATAATAATAATATAAAAATAGCCTCTTAATTCATAACTAACTATGGGAACCCGCTCCAGAGGTGACAGCCCTCAGCTGCTTTTTTTTTTTTTTGGCCGTATTCTTTTCTCTTCTGCTTGTTCTGAGAGCTTCTTTTCACCCAATCTGTGTTGGCTCCATATAGAGCATCGCCACTTGGTACGATTAGCAGCTTTATCATCCCAGGTTGTTGGATTTATGTCCAGTGCCCTCATGTCTCTCTTGGACACATCTTTGAACCTCAGCTGCAGTCACTGATCTTTTGCCAGTTGTCCATAGATGTCTTTCAGGATGCGACCATCTTCCATGCGGTGGGCATGGCCAAGCGAGCATAGTCTGCGCTATCTAAGGAAATCCCATATAGCATGGGAAACCATATAATAATAGATAAATTGTGGTTGTTAGTCAGCAGTTTCAGTTTGCATAACAAATTTTTAAAAAAGGGGTTTAGGGAGGGGCTAAAAAATTAAGAGTCACTGTCTTAGATGATCATTTCATTAATTTTTGTTCCATCTGCATACATGATGGTAGGTGACACACATGAATGTAGCAGATCAGCAAGACTTTTTACTAGATATCTTTTTATGATATTGAGTAATTTATTACAGATGAAACTGCCTGCAACTATTGGTCAGAAGAAAACGAAGGCCATTGAACAAGTCTTAGAAGAATTTGGACTTGGTGAGTTACTAATTTTTCCGAAGGATGGAGATGTTTGTAATTTTTTTAATGTATATTAATTACCAGTGTTTGAAATATGAATTGTTGTTTGAATCTTATTTAGTGGTCCTAGACGCGTGAAGCAGTTAGAAAAAAATAACTGAGGTCATTGACGTGTACATTAAATAGAAGATTGGAACACATCTCATGGCAAGAGAAGAAACAAATAAAGAAATCCTAGAAAAGTTAGGGATGAAAAGAGAAAGTGATGAATGAGATCAATATGAGACGGATTAAAATATTTTGTTTATTTAAAAGGAGAGAGGTGCATATAAATGGGTTATGTTTTTGTTGTTGCAGAATTTAACCCCATGCCTACAGAAGAAATTGTGAACAGCTTCAATGCACTCAGACAAGATATAGTTCTGCTGTATGAGCTTAAACTGGCTTTATCAACTTGTGAATATGAACTCCAGACACTCAAACACAAATATGATCAGCTGGTAGCAAGCAAGGTATAGCAGCTGCTCTTTCCTTTTCCGTTTATCATCTTGACATGTTTTTCCCTGTCTGGTGTTTGACAGTTTCTCTCTCATTTGTGTTCTTCTGAAACATTTTTCAGCTTATTATATGACTTGTCCTTATTTGTTGTTTAAGTTTTTTTTACATGCCTTCATGTTTCTGCAGGATGATAGTGGCATCATGTCTAATTCTCCTTAGGTCAGAAATGTGGATCTGATGGAGGTAAGGAAAAGACCGTGCACAATGAGGAAGCCAGTTGGTTGCAGTACAAAACAAGCTGCCGGAGTAAAGCAGCTAATAAATCAGAGAAAAACGTACTGAAAACTGAGGCTCGTAAAACATAGAAAGATCTACTAAAAACTGAGGCTCATAAAACAGAAAGATCTACTAAAAACAGAGGCTTGTAAAACACAGAAAGATCTAAAAACTGAGGCTCACAAAACACAGAAAAATCTACTAAAAACTGAGGCTCGTAAAACACAGAAAGATCTACTAAAAACTGAGACTCATAAAACACAGAAAGATCTACTAAAAACTGAGACTTGTAAAACACAGAAAGATCTACTAAAAACTGAGGCTCATAAAACACAGAAAGATCTACTAAAAACTGAGGCTCATAAGACACAGAAAGATCTACAAAAAACTGAGGCTCATAAGACACAGAAAGATCTACAAAGAACTGAGGCATCATAATAAACAGAAAGATCTGCTGAAAACTGAGGCATCATAAAAAATAGAAAGATCTGTTGAAAACTGAAGCAACATAATAAATAGAAAGATCTACTAAAACCTGGGCATCATAATAAATAGAAAGATCTACTAAAAACTGATGCACCATAATAAATAGAAAGATCTACTAACAACTGAAGCATCATAATAAATAGAAATATCTACTAAAAACTTAGGCATCATAATAAAAGAAAGATCTACTAAAAACTGAGGCATCATAATAAATAGAAAAATCTGCAGAAAACTGAGGCGTCATAATAAATAGAAAGATCTACTAAAAACTGAGGCATCATAATAAACAGAAAGATCTACTAAAAACTGAGGCATTATGAAACAGAAAGATCTACTAAAAACTGAATCATCATAATAAACAGAAGGATCTATTGAAAACTGAGGCATCATAATAAACAGAAAAGTCTGCTGAAAACTGAGGCATAAACCTCACAAAGACCAACTGAAAACTGAGGCATTATGAAACAGAAAGATCTACTAAAAACTGAGGCATTATAAAACAATTCTACTGAAAACTGAGACATCATAAACACAGAAAGACCTGAATTTGTGAGGCATCAGTGCCTTTGTAAGAACAGTAATAATGAAGTAATGTATTGAGAAACACCAAATGTGCTGGGCACTTGAGACCACATTCTATAGTCCGTTCACCAATTGATGTTCAACTTTAAAATTTTTTTTCTAAAAAACTACCTGATGTAATGAATTCATGTTTTGCATGTAGTCTTATATTATCCATGACGTTACAAATATGTTGTTGTGAAGTCAATATCAATTCTGCATTCTTCAAACCCGTAAATTCCTTTGATCTTTTCCGAATCTTACAAGAAGCACGGCTTAAAAATTAAATTTTACAGTATACTACGTCATAAATGTCAAAAGTAGGATCAGAGGCGTATCCATATGGGCTCACTGCATAGGAAACAGCTATAAGTAGTGATACATTTAAATCTGAAACGTGGTGGTAAAAAACTATTCAAAACTATATTGTATACGACACGGTAAATTTTACTTGTATACCTGCACTATTTCTTCGTGTTATGAAGGAGCATAATTACATTGTTTTATGTTTTTGATATCTCAATTAAGTTACATTTATCTCAGTCTGTATCTGACGATTCAATTAGATTAACAACTGTTAATGGCTGGATAAACTGTAATCCTTCACATTGCCAGTATTCTTCTTCTTCACGGAGCACATGATCTACACATTTCTTCCAGAATTGAAAATCTGTCTTTTTTAGGGTATCATGTGTAAGAACTTTCACCTCGCTCATTTTAAATGTGGTGTTCTGTGCTGCAACCTGTCCTTTGATTTTAGCCCAAAGTAACTCTATTGGGTTAAGATGCGAATGATAAGGTGGTAGTCGAAGAGAGGTGTGACCATATGATTCAATTATTTTGTCAACGCAATACACCCTAGTCTTCTTAAGTCTGTTTCACAAGCTGTAACAATTCAGGTTTCAAATAGGTATTGTCGACATTTTCATTTCGTAGCCAAGTTCTTATTGCATCTTTTGTGCTTGAGGAAGTTGGTACTTTGTCTTCCTGAGCTACAACATTGTGATAGGATGCATTGTCCATTACAGTACATGATGGTCTGTCAAGAATGGGGAGAAGAGTTGTTTCTATTCATCGACAAAAAGAAACTTCTATCAGATCTATTGATGTCGTGATATAAACTTCCCTTTTTAGCCTCCCTGCAGAAGTGTCTGTACAGCATTACAGTAACCTTCTTCATAGTTATAAATTTGCACTTCAAACTCGTAATGAATGTAATATTATTCTATATGTTCAGAAAAAAAAATATGTTTCAATATAATACAATGCAGCTATAACTTTACAATAATTTCACAATACGCCACTGACTTTACAATGATGTCGCACTATTTCAGCTTTCAACAGCAGACAACTGCGGTGCACGAAATGTCATGATTTCGTCTTAAAATATATTTTTTCTATTAAAAAACCATTTATTGCCTGTGCAAAACAACTGTACTGCTGACATGCTACATTTTAATACCGGTAGGGGAGTGTGTTATTAATATAACCTGATGAATGGATATCTCAATCTAGATACATTTTCTGGAGGCAAAAAATGTTTTCATAATGTCATGGATAATATCAGACTACATGCAAAATATGAATTCATTACATCAGGTAGTTTTTTAGAAAAAAAATTTTAAAGTTGAACATCAATTGGTGAACGTACTATAGTCAGCCTCACCAGGGGTGAATAATCTCATAATGGAAGCAAAATGGAATTGAGGTTGATCCAAGAGAAGATGGATTGAGGAGATGGCAGCCACAGTATGGCAGAACATGAGGCCAAAATATGTAGATGGACTGAAAGCTTGCCATAGTGCACTAGTGGTAGATTAAAGAAAGAAAACAAAGATTTGGATAAATTATTAAGATAACATTTATTTATCTCCTTGTTTGCTCCTTATGGAGCATGGAGCTACCACTGCAGCTAGTCTCCTTGCAAGAAGCCTACATCAAAGCACATGTTCAGCATCAGTGTTTCTGTAGCAGTTGGTTTTACATGATGAGTTTGTCAGCCCCTTGCACAATCTTACATTAGCCACTGTTATGATTAAAATTCATAACGATTGTGTCGGTATAATAGGTAGCTCAACAGGGCTCCTTGTTTGTTTATTTTTCGGAGTCACTTATTAATACAGGAATTGACGTCATGCCGATATGGTTGTTTGGCAGACGTGAAACTAAAAAAGCAAAAGTGAGGAGATTGTCTGCTGGTGTCTTCGTCTACGTGTCATGGCGAGTGGACACATGTGTTTGAGCAACTGCATTTCAGTGTATATCCCTGAGTTATTCCATCACTAATACATCAAGATTTTCTGTGAGGTTTATCTAGTTATCTGCATTTACAGGGAGTATAGCTTCTCAGTGTCGAGTGTGAATATATATTAAATATGTTAAGAATGAAAAGGGCAGCGTTCCAGACATGAATGGACTGCCTAGTGTTATATCAATGACTGCATATTAGATGCCATTTGTATATTGGCCTGAACTGTATTGAATGTGGAGCAGCGTTGAAGTATTAATAAAAATGTATACCGTCCACTTCATCCGTTATGGCTCAACTAAGTATGATTGATGTTGGCCTGTTTCGGTGTCTGATACGTCTACTACCCTAGAAGGGATCTTGGCCACAGGAACCATCCTGTCACTACATATTAGCTTTAACCATATAAAAGACATGAAACAGGCGTAGATGTGGGCCTCAAGCTGGGATCTGAACATATGATGTGAAACTGTTTATAAGTATCTTCAAGTGTTGTTTCAAACGACACAGAACATTATGATAACAGTTTTATTAACAAATTATTAGTGTGAAGACACAAATGTTCTGTAGTATTTTTTGTGATATATTGCCCTCTCTTAAGTTGATTCAGATATAGAGAGTTGCCACAGTAAAATAGTTTATTATTTTTATTTGTCACGTTTTAATTTTAAAAATGTATTTGTCATTTTTTGTTCTATATGTTAAGCTCTGAGGGATTTATTTTGTACTGGTACCTTGGTACTTTCAGGAGTTTTCTAGTGGGTTTCATGGGCAATTTTTTCACAGGCTCATAACCCTGTGGTTGTTCATTTTAATAAAATGAAGAGCAGAATATAATTTTATTTATATATTTAGTGCATGTAGTGAGCCTGGAAAAAAATCAGAAACTTGTTTATAATGCACATAAATTATGAGTTTTTATTTTATTTTTTTAAGTATTTCCGGTGGTTTTTTTTTTTTCATACAGCTTTAGGCATAGTGAAAATAATTTTTGTGAATGTAGCCCCTGCATCAGTATTCTGAACTTTTTTGAATATGGTTAATATTTTAGTAAAATATATTCATAATTGACAAATCGCAGAGAAATAGTTTTAAATATGTTTTAAATTTTATGATAACTGTTAAAATAAATGAAAATTGTGTATTTTACATTTGATAGTAATTATGAGTTAACTTGATTAATGAACCTTCTGGGATTACTGACTTACAGGTGATAGCAATCCACTCATGTCATGGTGATGACAAAATTGATTCTTTGGAGAATTGTCTGATTTGTGAAATGAGTTGTCTTTCTCATTAATTGACTGAATGTCCAGCATGATTTTAATTTATTTCTGCTACTCAGTGGCTGTTCAGTATTTCATTGCCTTTTTGCTTTTCATACTAAGCTTTTTTAGATTTATTTGTCTTTTTGGATGTTTTGTTTAGCATCTAATTTTTTTATTTGTATTTATATTGCCATATGTCAGTATGGGCTATCGTTACTTGTGACTCCTAGAATGGATCTCACTACAGGTCAATTGTTTATATTATTTCATATCTTTGTCATTTCATTTTATTTATAGAATTTTTTTTTTTTTTAATTTTAATTTTTGTTAGATTTTTGTGTGTTGATATTGCTTTCTTTCTGGTCCTGTATTTTCACTTGCTAATTTTTTGTCACTTGTTTCCTCAGGTTACCTCATTTAGTCTTTTTTACCTTTCTGTGTTGCTCATCTTACCTTGTTTTGCTCATCTATCTTTCCAACATGTTTGCACTGTCCTGTCTTTTTCTAGTTAGGTAAACGTAGTCCCATGGCAGATACTTCCGCATGGGAGTGAAGTGTTAGAGACTTTACTACACTATGTCCAACTTTGAGAGGTGGGGTCACCAGTTCTATTCCTCACTGCCTTTGCCTTTCCTAATTCAAGAGCAGACTCCGGTACCTATTTACAGTTGGGTAGGATTAGAACGTGATGCCACCCTGTTTTGAACCCAGTATCTTTACCGCAAGAGGCCATCACTCTAACCACTCTGCCAGTCGAACACTTAGTAATGTGTCTATATTTCTTGTCTCCTGTTTGTGACTGCATCTGATAAAGGTAAATTTTGAAATGTCCAGTGTTTCGAGCATATCTTTGAGTTGTCAAACTGTCTCAGTATAAATTTTTATTATTATTATATATTTTTTTTTTTTGCATTGGTGCTGTTGTGATTCTGTAGAAAATTTTGTATGTTAAGTTATGCTACTTTAATGGATCTACAGAATAGTGGGATCATGCCCAGCTCTCTGCTGGTCTCACCAAGCAAAGGGAGGATGTCTATGCACAGTCCTACCTTAGAAGACATTGTGGGTGACATCAGCCAAGATGGTACAGGTGGTTCTCCAACCAGGAAGAGGATGGGTGATACCATAGATGTGGTTGGGCCTGTAGTCACGCCTATTGTAAGTAGTTGATGTGAAATGTGTTGTATTTTTTCTTGAAAGAAACAGTCCTGGGAGTAAGAAATGGGGTAGGTCAAAGTTACGCCGCCCCTTGTAGTTCCTGGGGAGAAGGGGGGGTCTCTCAGGAGACAACAAATAGGGGTACTGCTCCCCCGGGCATGTTGTAAGAGGCAATTAATGTGAGGTCATGGGCAGCCTCATCATGTAAAACAGATTGTTACAGAGACCACTGCTACTGGAGCACATGAATGTTTTGGTGTAGTCTTCCTGGGAGCCAGGTGTAGTAGAGGTCTATGCTTGATAGTGACAAAATGGAAATGATGATGATGGAGGTTACACTGGGCTGAATATATTCTAAATTGCACAGGAAAGACCTTGTCGGAGAAATACAGATACTACCACAAGACAGGTGGAAATAAAGCATTTGACAGAAAGTAATGCTTCAAGGACCACTTAGGTCAGGGCTTATTAACCTTCTAGAAGTTCTGCACTCCTTTATATCGTCTTAAGAAGCCTTCCACCCGATCATCTTATAGCTTGCAAAATTATCCAGAAATGCAAAAAAAAAAAAATAGAGATAAATGTCCAGTTACATAGAATGAGCAGACAAATATCTAATATTTTTATTTGATGTAGTGAGCCTGGGAAAATGGGAAACTTATCATTGGGTGCACATGAATTATGAGTGTTTTTACAAGTAATGTCCACTCAGTTTTTTTTTAACTTTAGATATAGTGGAAAGAATTTTGTGAATATTGTTTGCAGCAATGTTCAAAACTTTTTTAAGAAGGTGAATATTTTATGTATAAGATATATGCATGGAGGCATATCTGGAGTCATCCTTATATGACCACCAGCTATGCACAATATATGTATGTGGAAGTGAACCTATGTCTGTGAGGCTGATTACGACCTCATTGACTGTTGAAAACATCCACACACTTCCAGGGATTCCCCCTGTGGTGAAACTTGTTGAGAACCCAGCATTGCACACTAAGCTTGGAGAAGTCACTTGAGCCCCAGGCGTAATTCTTTGGCTTTGACTTGGCTGACTACATGCAGAAGGATCTAACTGTTGAACCAGTGAAAAGCAGGGGAAGCTGAGAAGTGGCTCTGTGCAGGACGTGACAATTCCTTGGGAGAGCCCAGAACCAGAGTACAGTATTTTAGCTCTGCATAGTTGGAGCCCTCTTGGATTGTGGGAAACTCACAGTATACCACACACTTCTTACTCCTAGCTTGGGACCAGATGTGACGATCTTTTAAATGCAAGCCGAGCTGGAGAAACTGGAGCTCATGACTTCAACTCAACACGTTTCAGAATGGCAGAAAAGCCACAGGAAAAGCCTAATCTACAGTGTAGATAATACCAAGGAGTCTTCAACTTGGTATTGGTTGGTAAAGAGCGAGAAGCTCAGCAGCCCTAGTTAAACAACAACAACAACAACAAATGTATAAGATAAGATATTCATGATTGATGGAGAAATGGCTTTAAATATGCTTTAAATTTTAATAAATGTTAGAATATGTGAAAATTGAGCTTTAAATTTAAGAGTAATCATGGTTTTGTTAGATTAATGAGCCTTCTGATGCTGCATCTTTTTAGTTTTGCTTGAGAAAATGTTTAAAAAGTGTGATTAAGGTTCAGTGTTAAATTCACATTGCCAATGTTCTATTTTGTACAAATTATATAATTATTTGAGTTATGTGTGTTATATTGTGTTTATGATGATTGCTAGAATAATGTACTCCTCACAGTAGAAGAGGGATGACTAAGCAAGTAAGCTAGAAGATTTAGTCTTCAAGCACTTCTTCTTGTATGTTGCGAAGAAAGATTTTAGTGGTACGACAAGGTCTCCAGTGTGGAACTGATTATAAGAACCAGACAAGTGCCAGTGGAACAAGAGATGAGAAGACGATGGTGGCTACGGATAGGGCACACATTGATGAAACTTGTTGATAGAGAACTGGAGATAGAAATGAAAATTATGAGGAAGACATGGAAAGAAGGCCTGTGCTCCGTGGGGAACTGAAGGGTAAGGAATAAATGTCCAATACCTGTGTGATACTAGGGTCACATGTTGAGGAACACGGACAGAACCACTGCTTACAAAACATGTTGAGGAACACAGACAGAACCACAACTGCTTACAAAACATGTTGAGGAACACGGACAGAACCACGACTGCTTACAAAACATGTTGAGGAACACGGACAGAACCACGACTGCTTACAAAACATGTTGAGGAACACGGACAGAACCACGACTGCTTACAAAACATGTTGAGGAACACGGACAGAACCACGACTGCTTACAAAACATGTTGAGGAACAAGGACAGAACCACAACTGCTTACAAAACATGTTGAGGAACACGGACAGAACCACAACTGCTTACAAAACATGTTGAGGAACACGGACAGAACCACAACTGCTTACAAAACATGTTGAGGAACACGGACAGAACCACGACTGCTTACAAAACATGTTGTAAAAGGTGACTCAAGAGGATTAAGATTGTGCATGGAGCTAGCAGCCTCATTATACAAAACTTATTGCTACAGAAGCCGCCATCTCAAGGGCACTTGAAGTACTTTGGTACAGACTTTCTACAAGAATGTCAGCTGCTCTGGTGACCTCATGTTCTATAAGGATTGATAAGAAAAGTATTTTTCAGTCCAAGGTGATAATATTTAACAGACTGTATTCTCTTATTCTCCACAGAAGAAACGGAAGGCGGCCATAGAGCAGAGCAATATTCTGAAGAAGATCAAGCAAAAAATCTAGGCATTAGAACTCTGGAAGTCAAAGATGTATTGAATGTTTGCAGTGAGAGTGTGTGGTTATTGTGTGTGGCAATTAGTGTTATATTTAATTTTTGCGCATGTCATCTCAGTATTTTTTATGAATCTCTATGATGGCGAGTGTAAGGGCCTTGTAGGTGCTAAAGTGTGGGGGAAACAATCTTTTAGACTCTTTGTATGTCAACAGATTATTTGACCTCTTGTATGTGAACAGATTGTTTGACCCCTTGTTTGTCAGCAAATAGGTTGTTTGACCCCTTGTATGTCAGCAGATGGGTTGACTTTTTTGTCAGCAGATAGGTTGACTTCTTGTATGTCAGCAAATTGTTTGACCCCTTGTATGTCAGCAGATTGTTTTACCTCTTTTATGTCAGCAGATTGTTTGACCCTTTGTATGCAAACAAGAATGTTGATGTCATGACTGAACTAATCACAGATCATATGTAAATATTGCATGTTGTGCAGATAAATATAAATTGCTCACATTGTGTTCACATATATGTCAAATACATGTTGTTCAGTCTGTCAAATTTGTATGTTATCTTCTTTCTAAAGTGCTACCAAGTATCTTCTGAAGCAACATTCATGAAAGCCTAGCATACGCACATTAATTTCCTTCACTTAAGAAATAAATGTTGGGCTCACAGTTAAGTATCTGTCACTGGCTACTCTGTCATTTTATAATTACCCAAGCCAGACTACTGTTGGTGACATTTTTTCTTCTCTCTTTTATGTCACCAAAGCCAGGAGACAGTTCAGCAGAATCTCCTCTTTTTTTTAGTTTTTTTCCAGAGCAAAGGATAAAATTTTTCTTTGCCACTCTTTTTGTGCACTCCTAAGCCAAGGATGATGGTAACATGTTTTGGTATAGCCCCTCTTTTTTTTTTCTCCCTTTTCATTATCTCTCCAGCCAGGAGACTGTACTCAGATTTTTCTCCCTTTTTATGATCTCCCAAGCCTGTAGAGAGGTCTCCAGATTTTCTTCCCAATTTAATGTTCTCTGAAACCAGAAGATTAGTCACAGATTCTCCCCTATTCATATTCTCCCAAAGCAGGAGACAATTCTGTTTTTAAATGTTCTCCCAAGTCTGGAGACCACCAGATTCTCCATTTTTATGTTCTCCTAAACCAGGGACTGAAAGTAACATTTGTCTTTGCCTCTCCTTATATGAGAGCTGTGTACTTTCTGTGCTGCAGCATGCTGGAGAGTAACAGAGAAGGAAATGTTGAAACTGTCCTCTTTCCACACAATGTGCCTAAGGAAAATTCATCAAATCTTTTGGCTGAATACCATCACCAAGAACTACTTATTCCGAGTAACCAAGGGGACATGCACACCATCATAGCTGGCAGACGCTGGAGTTGGGTTGGCCACGTCCTCAGAAGGGGCCCCGATGCCATTACAAGAACAGCTATGCTATGGACCCCGAAGGAAAGCAAAAGATAGGCCGACCAAAAACAACTTGGCGGAGAACTGTGGAGGCTGAGATGCAAAGAATGAATCAGAGTTGAGGCACTGTACGAAGGATGGCCGCCGACCGAACAAAGTGGAAGCAATTTGTTGCTGCCCTACAAGATGCCACCAGGCGTGATGGCCACTGACTGCTTTGACAGTCTGCGACTAAGGATCAAAGAATAGAAGAAGAAGGCAGGAGATAATTTTGTTTTTAAATATTCTCCCAAGCCTGGAGACTTCGCCAGATTCTCTGTTTTTATGTTCTCCTAAACCAAGGACTGAAAGTAACATTTTTCTTTGCCTCTCCTTCTGTATTCCCCTAAGCCAGGTTATAATTATTTATTTTCTTCTATTTTTTTGGCTTCTCCCAAGCCAGGAAGCTGGTCCCTTGTGTTTTTGTATTCTCCCATATACAATGATAAGGTTTTACTTTCTATTATTGATTCCCAAACCAGAAGACTGATGAGTCCCTTTTTATTTATTTTATGCCAAGTCAGGAGACCGACTGCCAAGATTCTCTTCTTTGTTTCTCTGTAGTCACGAGACTGGTGATAAAAGACAAGACAGCAACAAGGAAAGAAATAAAGATAGGCAGTCCAAAAAAAAAAAAAAGTTGGAAAGAAAGAAATTTGAACAGGCAGACAGAAAGAAAATGCAAGAAAGGAAAGAAATATCAAAACAAGGATTAAAGAAATGCAGACGAAAAAAAGGCCTAAAGGGAGGTGAGACAGGTGGAGCCAAGGGAGGGAAGGAAGAAAGAGAGACTGAGGGTGAGTTGGAAGGAATGAATTTGTGTATATATTAGATAATGAGCTAACGACCTGAAGATCCCACAAGCTCCATCTTGAACAGTGTTGAGACGAAAATGACCTAAATGTGAAAGTCTGGCTAGCAAGTATTGTAGCCCCTTGTTCCACATGGAACAAAAAGGAGTGATAAATATGTGGATCTAGAAATATGTTTTATCATTTCCCCCATCACACACACACCCAAAAAAAAAACATTTACTTTTAATATTATAAACAGCCACACATGAATCAGTTTCTCTTTATTACATTCACTACAATCAAATATAAGGCTAGCAGAGATGGACGTATGAGAGGATGCATCCGTCGTGTATATAACCAGCAAGCTACAGGAACAGTTAGTATTTACACTCTTTGGCATATTCTGAGGGAGAGTGAGCACCTTTGTGCAATGATGTCAATTCTGTTCAACAATAACATTCATTATCAATTCATTCTTTAACTAACAGTGAAAAGTACAAGAACATGCCAGCACATCCAATGAAAACTAGATTTGGAGATTTAGCCAGTGGGAGGTTGAAGAGAAGCAGTTTTGTGCATAGGTCCAAAAAACTAATTAGAACATACAAGGATGAACTACCAGACATCACTAAGGAAATAACTCCCACACTCCTCCCAACCCCATGGGAACAACATCAAAATTTCAGCATTAAGACCTCCATAACTACCACCTGCCCCATGAGAGAGCTAAATACTCTCCAAAGGAAAATAGCAGCATGTGACATGATTGAAGAACTATACCCCAGAGAAGCATGGATCCAAGTATATACTGATGGATCTGCAACCAGAGCAGTGAAGAACGGAGGCGCAGGAGTTTATGTGGTCTATCCAGACAAAGAAAATGAATCCACCTGTTCACCTACTGCAATATTCTGTTCAAACTACTCTGCTGAAGTACAGGCCTTAAGCATTGCTGCGGGAATAATAAATAACACAATAAGCCAATGTCAGCAGGTTGTATTCCTTACCGATGCAATTCAGCTCTGCAAGCCCTCAACAGTGATAAACTGCCAGAATTAAACAAAGTCCTATACGAAGTAAATATCAAAAGAAGGGTAGTCCTACAGTGGATACCATCACACTGTGGCATACCAGGAAATGAGAGAGCAGATACGTTAGCAAAAGAGGGAGCAACACAGGAACAAAAAGAACAAACAATCATATTTCAGGAAAAGAAGACCCTTATCAAGGCCATCAGGAAAATTGACCAACAAAGAGACAACTATCACTATCTTGATCGAGCAAAACAGGTGATCCTGTTCCGTATTAGAACAGGACATAACAGACTGAACAGTCACTTATACAGACTGAGATTGGTCCCATCACCCCTATGTACGTGTGGACAGGCAGCGCAGACAGCCGAACACATCCTGCAAGACTGCCACATGCTTAGTCAATTGCGAACTGAACATTGGCCCACAGAGACGCACATCCACACAAAGCTGTTTGGGAGTCTTGAAGAACTTTCAACCACAGCAACATACATCCAGAGAACCGGACTTCTTGTGTAGACATTTCTAAACAACAGCGAACGAGAAGAAGGAGAAGAACTAACAGTACGTTGTCACAACAGCTGATGTTAACATTTACATATCATCATTATCATAAGTCTGTCATGCCTAGAGGGTCCATAATCAATCAGTCATTACCATTGAGTTCCCCAAAGAGCTAAGTCCTGTCACTTACCATCAGCTCAAGATCTTTCCAGTTCTTCGTCATCATTTACATTTCTGTTTCCAGTTCTGTTCTGAATGTTTTTTTTTTTGGATTACCCTGGGGATTCCATAAATGGCCCAAAAGGCAAGGACATCAACTCTTCCATTAAACCCAATTCTGAATCTCCAGTTTTGGCTTTTTATCTCTTTGAAGTTCAAAGGTTAAATTAGGAAGTATTCTGATGGGAGTACCTTCTCTTTATCTGGTCATCTTTTTTATCTCCTGTTATATCAAAGCCTTCTTACGTTTATCAGTCTCCATTTATGCTCTTTAAGGAGCTTCCCTTGCAGGAAGCTTGCAAAAAGGCACTTAAAATGCTTCAGCAGTGGCGATTTATACATGGTGAGGTTGCCAGCCCTATGTACAACCTCATATGGTTGCCTTTTATGACATGCTTACGGGAGAAGTGGTTCTATTATTCCCGTTCTCCCTTGAGACCTCACAGAAGTCTTATTAACTTTATTTTGTTCCTGGTGGTTGTTAGTTTTACCTATACACCAAAATGGATGCCAGTTTTTTTCCTACAGGCGATGTATTAAAATTAGCAGTAAACATATATACTATATTTGTGAGGAAAATATTACATATAAAATAGTAAATTGACTGGAGCATAAAGTGTTTTATTTTTAAGCCATAAATGCAACAAATGCAGTTTTTAGTTTTTTAATATTGTGTACACTTTTTTTCATTTTTCACCTTTCATTTCCCAAGGAGCATAAGCCTTCCTGTCCTGTGCCGTCAGCTCAAGGTCTTTTCCATGACTGTCTCCAGTTCTCTTCTCCATGCGTTCTCTGGTCTTTCTCTACTTCTCTTTCCCTGGGAAATCCAGAACAAGGACTGCCAGGTAGTGCCATCAACAACAGGTTTTCTCAGCTTGGTAGAGGACCTTCTTCAGTCTTGGATGGTTGAGTTTTAGTTGACTTGTACTTGTGTTTGTGGTTTTAAATTTCTACAGCATAGAGTAACCGACCCAATGCCCAACCATCCTTAGCTGCTTTTTTTATAACATGCATGGTAGGTCACAGTGTTACTATTCTTTGCTCTCCTTTTGAGCCCAGTATACTCTGTATACACTGCAGACATGAAAAAAAAAAGGAATTTTGACTATTACCACATGAATGCCCCAGGCTGTCTTTTGGAACAATAATGTACAATATTGAGGCAAGCCATAAAGCTTATGAGGTAGACAGGGAGTTAAGTTACTAGGGCAGAAATCAATTCCAGGGCCGGACTAATTGCAGCCGAGAGATTTTTCTGCTTACAGCAGCAGTACACATTTTTTAAAAATACATTTTGCAATCTAGATTATTGTTCGTATGCTCAGTTATGTCAAGGATAGTGTAAATGTTAGTATTCATATTAAATATCACAAAATGTCAAATACAAAGCAGCCTTTTTGGTAATAACAGAATTGAATCTTAGCTGAAGCAAGAAAACACCCAATTATGATTAGAATCCTAACTAATGAATAGAATTTCAGATGAGGAATAAACCCACAGTTAGGAAGTTAGAACTTGTGATGAGGAATAAATCCAGAGCTGAGAATTAGAATTTCAGATGAGAACTAATTCCATCTGAGGAATAAATCCACCGCTAACAAGTCAGAATTTCAGATGAGGAATTAACCCAGAGCTGAGAGTTAGAATTTCTGATGAGGAATAAATCCACAGCTAGGAAGTTAGAATTTCAGACACGAAATAAACCTGTGTCTAAGAATTTATGATGATGAATATAATGCTATCATAAATAAATCAAACATGGATGAAGAATTTTTTTTTTTTTTTTATAAAGAATTACAATTTCTGATGAGGAACAAATCCACAGGCAGGAGTTACAATTTCTAATGAGTAATAAATCCACAGCTAAGAATTTCAGATGGGGAATAAATCCATGGGTAGGAGTTACAATTTCTAATGGGGAATAAATCCACAGCTAAGAATTTCAGATGGGGAATAAATCCATGGGTAGGAGTTACAATTTCTAATGAGTAATAAAATCCACAGCTAAGAATTTCAGATGGGGAATAAATCCATGGGTAGGAGTTACAATTTCTAATGGGGAATAAATCCACAGCTAAGAATTTCAGATGGGGAATAAATCCATGGGTAGGAGTTAAAATTTCTAATGAGTAATAAATCCACAGCTAAGAATTTCAGATGGGGAATAAATCCACGAGTAGAAGTTACAATTTCTGATAAGGAATAAACCCATGGGTAGGAGTTACAATTTTTGATGAGTAATAAATCCACAGCTAAGAGCTAGAATTTCAGACATGGAATAAACCTATGCCTGAGAGTTAGAATTGCAGATGAGGAATATAATGCTATCATTTAAATAAATTTCAGATGAGGAATATAATGATATCATACATAAATAAATAAAATATGGATAAAGAATCTTGCCAGAAGAACAGGAGCCAGTCTAAAGTACAGTATCTTACCTTATTAATAAAATACTAGCTCACAAATATAAACAAATATTTTCCATAAAATTATATTCCTCTGTTTTCTGTATGACAAGACTTTCTTCATTACATCAGACATGTTTCACTATTCCTTCATCAAGACTTTGGGAAAGCAAAAAAAAAAAAAAAAAAAAGGCAAGACTTCATCATATACACTTGTGTTTACTTTTTTTGTCTTCTCTCTCTCTCTCTCCATAAATATCAAGTGGTATCCCTTCTTTGTTATATAAAGTTAACATACAGAATTCAAAATTTGTAGATAAATGTCATAGATTAAAGCTAAGTAGAATGTCACAGAAAGTGACTAAGAAGAGTTGAGCATAAGGCCGGCTAAACCATCCAACAGAAGCCTTGAGCTAATAAAACTTTTGCCAATATGGATGACACATCCTCAGAAGAAAGACACTGACACCCATCACCAGAACTGCCATGCTATGGACTCCAGAAGGACACTGAATGAGGCCAGCCAAAAGCTACCTGGTGGAGGCAGAGATGCAAAGCAAGATCCAAACCTAGGGCACTAATCGAACGATGACTGTTGCTGCCCTACAAGACACCACCAGACATGATGGTCACTGATTTCTTTGTCAGTCAGCGGCCAAGGGCCAAAGAGGAATATGGATGACAATGAAGACATGGACAGATTTCAAATTGATGGTGACCTGTGCTCTGTGGGAAGGTGAAAGATCACGAAAGCTATCAGGTAATCCCAGGTACAGTTATAAACACACAGAAAACTGATAGCCTTAATAAAGGCAATACAGAGCACATCAAAACATCTCCCAGTACAACTGGCAACATGGTTCAGCAGACAACTGTTAGAAGCTGCTATTGTCCTGAACAGGAGAGAAACAAAACAAAGTTGGTGGGAAGAGTCACATAGAGAGACAGAAAATAACATGGTTTTGATCATAAAATGTAGTCCGATCAGATGATGCCATTAAGACTTCAACAGTGTAACATCTAGCATGAGGTAGGGGGAAACCCCCAACGGGAATGAGTATACTATTTTAATGAAATCCTGAAGAAACATTTTCTTAGTGCAAACTTGAGTAACACACTGCTTCCTTCCTTATGGGACATCTAATGCAGTAGCCTACATGCAGGAATTTGCACCAAAGCACTTTTGCAGAGGCAGTTATATAAAAAAATCTAATGATGATTGACAAGATGAGGAAGAGAAAAATGGAAGTAATATTAAGTATTCTGACTTATTATCAATACATCTTCAAGTGAAAAGCTTCATGGCATAGGCAGACATTTATTTTCACAACTTGGCTGCTTATCACTATCAGATCTGTAGATGACACTTTCCTGTCATGCTGTTAAAACTGTCCACCATTTTCTCTGTGCTGTTTCCTGTCAATACTGTGCCTGTTCTCATTGTGTTTTTTTCACATTCTCACACAGGTTAACTTTCACGTTCTCACACAGAACATGCCAACAAACGTGGACTACTCCTGTTATATTATAACATGCTTCCTTTAGGGGTGCATTCCCATAGTCAGTTATGACTGAAGGGGCTATTATATGCTTCCTTTAGCACACTCTGCTGTCGTGGCTCCATGCCTGAGCAAAAAGGGGAAATGATGATGATGATCTAAGAATAAAAACAAATATTTCTTTGTCCGAGTTTTTTTTTTTTTTTAACTACCAAGAAATATAACTGGTTTTAGGACACCGTCACAATTACCACAGAAGCAACAAACTTTAGACATGAGTAAAACTAGTTCATAACTTTAATGGGTACGATTATCTTTTTCCAGTTACAACATCCTTTATATACTGTCTCACATCTGGATTTGCCAGAATAGCCATGTGCTCTGAGGTGCTCCCATTGAAAGCCGTATGCATCACTGGGTATTTCTGCTTCCCGACCCATCTTAAACAGCCTAAGAGACTGCGAATGTTTACAGTTCCATCGCCATCCCCGTCAATCTCACTAGGGTATGTGTCGGGGAACTGACCTTTGTGAAAGATAAGCGTGTCAACAGTTGGGACACCAGAACCATGGATGCAGTGAACTGGTACCTCTGGAGGTGTGAGGTCCCGCACAAGGTTTTCCGTGTCCACACGCATGTTATAGCCATCTGTAAAATTCAGGTCTGTGAAATATTGCTTGTAGTCGGCAACTGTGTAGTTTTTCTCATAAGTGGCAACCAGAACCTCTGATGAATTCCAGAAACGGTCACTGGGCATTAGAAATGCAGTGCTGGGCATGGAACGCTGTTCAGGACGTATCTTATTTACGTTGACGATAACCACACCAAGACCGTCACCTGACAACAGATTAATCAATCAAAATCATTACAGCAATGATATAACTTGATGAT
The DNA here is from genome assembly GCA_024509875.1 of Oreohelix idahoensis. Lineage (NCBI taxonomy): Eukaryota > Metazoa > Mollusca > Gastropoda > Stylommatophora > Oreohelicidae > Oreohelix > Oreohelix idahoensis. Next base: position 209,194 of record JAMPIV010010916.1, read on the forward strand.
ATAAAAAAAAATAATACAAAAAGCTACAGGAGTTTTCATTGCATTGAGAAATATATGGAAATTAAGAGAAATCAAGCCCAACACAAAAATCTGAATCTTCGACACAAATGTCAAGTCAGTCCTGCTGTATAGCTCTGAAACAAGGAAAATAATAAAAACAATAACCAAACAGTTGCAGAATATCATAAATTGGTGCTTGCGCAGAACATAAGGATAGAAGTGGTGTGACAGGATCACTAATACCATTAAACACTTCTTGCTAGAATGCAAGAGATACGACCACCACAGACAAAATATAAAGGATTACTGTTCAAAGTGCAAAATAGAACTAAATATAGAAAATTTAATGGGTACCAAGTCCCCACAAGAAGTACAAAAACTAGTTAAACAATATATCACAAAAAACAAAAGCAACAATCTAAAAGATAACAGGAGGAATGACCAAAATATATACATACTCTGAGAGCAAACTCATAGTTGTCTTACAATGCTAATAGTAGTAACAAAGTTATGTCACCAGAAAGGAATAATAAAACCCAGTAGAAAAAATACATAGATAGACCCCCAAACCAATATTAAAAACATCGCCAGTATAGATACAAGTATGCTTCTGAACAACACAAAATACTAAACTCTTAACCAAAAAATAAAAATCCCTTAGTGAGGCATAATACAGTACAGATGTAGAATAAACAGAAATTTAAAAAATATCACTAAATGAAAAAAACAAACATCCAGATATAACCAACAGTTCCATGTATATGGTAAATGGTTGATAGAGCGGTGCTACAGAAAGGAAAGTAGCAAAAATTTTTTAAAAAAAGATCACTAATGTGGAACTGATAAGAACCAGACAAACACCAGTGGAACAAGAGATGAGAAGAAGACGCTGGCCATGAAAAGGACACACATTCAGGAACCTGCCAATAGAATTACTAGGCGGTGCTTGTTCTGGAATCCCCTGGGAAAGAGAGGTAGCGGGAGACCAAAGAACACACGGAGAAGAGAACTGGAGACAGACATTAATGGCATGAAGAAGACATGAAAAAGATCTTGAGCCGATGGCACGACAGGAAAACGTGGCATAAGTTTGTTGATAGTCTATGGTCCTTGGGGGACTGAAGGGTGATGATGATTATATTACTTATAAGACTAATGAAAACTCCGCCTAGGCCGGTCCCAAGCCCGGCTGAAAAAGGAGGAGGGCGGCCTGCATGGAGGCCGTAAGGAGGCAGCCCCTCCACCATGCAAAGGAACAACAGGCCAATCACCTGTTTGCTTTAAAACATAATTACGCGAACTACAAGAGAGAAAACCGGACTGATTCTAAAGGCGACGAACTGGAACGGACTATGACACATGGAACACAAGAAGTATAAATGGGAAAGAAGAGGAGCTGGTGGAAGAGATGAGGAAAGCAAAATTAGAAATCCTGGCTATAACGGAAACAAAGAAAAAGGGACAAGGAGTCATGGATCTCGATGGCAACACGCTGCTCTACAGTGGTGTACCCACATCTGAAAGAGCTAAAGGGGGCATGGGTTGCATTGTGGCCAAAAACCAGAAAGATAATATCAAGGGATAGAACTTTGTCTTGGAGCGCATTATGGTTGTAAAACTAAAAGAAGGAGAAACCATAGTCAGCCTGGTCATAGTGTATGGGCCAAATGAGGATGAGAGAGCAGAGGTCAAGGAGGAATTCTTCGAGCTGCTTCAAAGGACAGTGGATGACTGCCTAGATGAAATTATCATGCTCGGAGATTTCAATGCCAGAGTTGGAAATGACCATGCTAGATTGGGTGGAGTTATCGGAAGATATGGAGAAGATATTCTCAATGAAAATGGAAAGCGACTCCTTAGATTCTGCAGTGAACAGAATCTGATTATTACAAACACAAAGTTTCCCCATAAGCGCATACATGCATACACTAGATGTGAACCAACAAAGAATGAGAAGTCAGTGATCGACTATGCCATTGTTAGGAGGAGCTCATTCAAATATGTCCGGGATGCTAGAGTCTGGAGGGGGCCAGAGATCGGAAGTGATCACTACCTGCTTACAATCAAAAGAACAACTGAAAGAGTTGCTCAGCCTAGGAACTGCCCAACATCATGCAAGAAACCAAGTAAACGAGCGGGAGAAATGAGCATTAAGACCTACAAGCTGAGAGAGCCAGAAATTAAGACCAGATATCAGGGGCTTATTGCTACAGCGGTGAGAAACACAGAAGACCAACCTGATGACTTGGAAACCCTCTGGATTAAATTCAAGGATATCATAAAGACAGCTGCTGCAGAAGCATGCGGTGAAGTCCGACTTGGGAACAAGAGAAAGAGGACACCTTGGTGGACAGAGGAAGTCAAAGAGAAAATAAGAGAGAAGAAAATGGCATGGAAACAATACTTAGGAGCTAAAAACACAGCAGGACAAATAGAGAAATATAGAGAATATGTGATACTCAGAACAGAAGCAAAGAACAAGGTGCTAGCAGCAAAACAGAAGTCCTGGGAAGAATTTGGAGAAAAGCTAGAAAAAGATGCGCAAGAAAACCAGAAATTGTTCTATAAGACCCTAAAGAACATGAGGAAGGAAAAACAATGCCCTCTCAAATTTATAAAGGACAAGCAAGGCAAATTGCTTACTGCCCCGAAGGAAGTAATGGAAAGAATATTTCTCAGAACTCCTTGATGGTGAGCAAGGTCAAGCATCAGAAATGATAACCACTAGCACAGAAGAGGAAACCAATGGTGATGAAGATGACATAAAGATGGAAGAACTGAAGGCAGCACTGGAGAAAATCAAGATGGGCAAAGCAGCAGGGCATGATGGTATAACACCAGAAATGGTTAAGTACATGGGAGCATCAGGCGACCTATTACTCTTAAGGGTCCTACAGGCAGCGTGGTGCAACAAGACCATACCAAAGGATTGGGAGATTGCCATCATAACACCAATTTTCAAAAAGGGTGACAATCGACAATGTGGAAACCATAGAGGCATATCCCTTCTCAGTGTCCCTGGTAAAATCTACTCTAGAATCCTAGAGCAGAGACTCCGACGCCTAGCTGAGCCACAATTGGATGAGGTCCAGTGCGGATTCCGAGCAAACCGAAGTACTCAAGACCTAATCTTCACACTCAGACAGCTGAGTGAAAAGGCCCTTGAGTATAAGAGTGAGATCCATCTTTGTTTCATAGATCTGGAAAAGGCGTTTGACAGGGTCCCCTGGAGCAAACTTTGGGACTGTTTGGCAAGGAAGAACATTCCAGCACCTCTGATTCATGCTATACAGAGCTTCTACAAGTCTTGCAGAAATTATGTGAGGACAGCAAACCATGTCAGAAGAGTTCAGGACCACCACTGGTGTAAGACAAGGTGATATCCTGTCACCTTGTCTTTTCATACTCCTCATGGACGATGTCATCAAGGCATGCAAGGAGAGAACAAGAAAGTATTCAGTGGGGTACTGGAAGATGAGACAGGTCTGTATTTCAGAGCTGGCATTTGCTGATGATGTTGCCCTGATTGCTAAATCAGAGGCACATCTCCAATCCAACCTGCAAGTCTGGAAGGAAGAGCTGGAGAAGAGAGGGATGGTCATAAGCAGCTCTAAAACAAAATCCATGGTGATATCACGAGAAGAAAGAAGACATCAGATTAAGCTGGGAGAATAGGTCCTGGAGCAGGTCGACCACTTTAAATACTTCGTAGCTATTATAGACCGAAAGGGAGGCATCAAAGAAGAGTTGGCCACTCGAAAAGCAGCAGCTGGGAGACTTTTTCAGGCCATAAATCGAGGATTCCTCAGCAAGAAAGAGGTTGGTAAGAAAACAAAGATGGCTGTATACCGCTCCACCTATGTCCCAGTCTTAACATATGGATGCGAGTCATGGGCAATGACTACAACCCACAAAAGCCAGATCCAAACCTCAGAAATGAGGTATTTGAGGAAGGTGGTTGAAGTAACAAGAAGAGACATGGTCCGCAACCAGACGATACGTCAAGGCCTAAAATCCCACCCCCTGCAGACCCAAGTAGAACAGTCCCAACTAAGATGGTTTGGCCATGTCTGCAGAATGGGAGAAGATTGGCTACCACGACAAGCTTGGGAAACAAAGAGCCAGGGATCCAGACCCCCAGGACGACCCAGAGTCCGCTGGGAGGACAACATAAGACAATCTTTGAAGGACTAGAATGGAACCAGGCCAGGAGGAAGACAGCCGATAGGATAGTCTGGCGCTCTCTCTTCCAAACCTCTACACCTCACGGTAGAAGGGGAACGACTAAGTAAGTAAGTAAGACTAATAAAAACATCAGCCACACATGGATGTTTGGTTTGGCCTTGCCCTACGTAGTTCGCAGGGGTCTCTGATGACACAAAGAAAGAACAGGACTACTGCTCGTCAGGCATGTCAAACTAGGTCACTAATATGAGGTTGTGCATGAGGCTGGCAACCTCATTCAGTAAAACAAACTGCCACAGAAACTGCCGCTGTAAGATCATGTGACTGCTTGGTTTAAGCTTCCTGCAAAGGGACCATCTACAGTGGTGGCTCTATGCTCCATTCTTCTTCTTCTTTGATCCTTAGCCGCTGACCGTCAAAGCAGTCAGTGGCCATCATGCCTAGTGGCGTCTTGTAGGTAAAGGTAAAGGAACCTGTTACACGCCCATTGAGGCATATTGGGAATATGGTGTTAGGCCCATATTATCTTGACCGTCGGCACACGAGGGGTGATGTGGTCGGCATCACGCCGGCCGCCTTAACCTTCCCGGCGTCTTGTAGGGCAACAACAAATTGATTCCACTTTGCTCGGTCGGTGGCCATCCTTCGTACAGTGCCCCAACTCTGGTTCATTTCCTGCATCTCAGCCTCCACAGTCCTCCGGTATGCTCCATAAGGAGCACAAATAAAAATTATCATGACGATGATTTAGCATCTAGGTCATTTTTTTAAAACAAATCAAGGAACACCTGGACTAAAGGTAAGGTAGTACCATAGCAGATACGTCACCTATACTAGGTCTCAACTTTATAAGGTAGGGTAACAAGTTATTGTTATTGTCAATCAGAATTGACTTCACTGCACTCCAGGCAAACCCACAGGTGCTCAGTCTCCCTCAGCAAATGTCGAAGAGTATGAATGCTAATTGTACGAGGGGGAGTCAAAAAATAACCTTAATATGGCAATAAAAAGTCCAAATCACGTAGTAGACGGTTGTACTACAGATATGTTATGCCCTCCCGCTTGAGGTACCAGTGTGCGCAGGCTCGTCGTCCAGATGGGAAGTATGATGTCAGCAAACCATAGCCAAGATGGCCACCCCCTTGGAAGCATGCACGAGAGAAGAGCAGCGTGCAGTTATCCATTTTTTGGGTTGTGAGGGTGAGAAACCAGCAGACATTCATCGGAGCATGAAGAGGCAGTATGGGGACGCTTTGTGTGTCACTTCAGCAGGTTTATGAGTGGCACAGGAAGTTTAAAAGTGGGGTGTCAACTGTGACTGATGCAGCTCATTCCAGCCGGCCTCACACTGCGACTACGTCTGACGCTATCGCTGCAGTGGAACGAGTGATACGGGAAAATCGGCAGGTAACAATCGATGAGGTGGCTGGAGAATTGAAGATCAGTCATGGCTCTGCACAACACATCATTCACGACATGCTGCAGTACCACAATGGTACCAAAACAACTCACCCCCGAACTGAAAGAACGTCGTGTGGATGTTTGTGAAACACTGTTACGACGTTATGAAGCTGAAGGAGATGGCTTTCTACACCGTATAGTCATTGGTGACGAATGCTGGGCCCACTACTTCCAGCCAGAGACTAAGCAAGCCAGCATGAAATGGTGACATTCATCATCGCTGAAATCAAAGAAGTTCTGTACAACGCGGTCGGCCGGCAAATTGATGCTCACGCTCTTAATGGGACTGTAAAGGCCCAATCCTGGAACATTACATGCCCAGGTGACTCACTATCAACAGTGAATCATACTGTGATCTGCTTCAGAACCACTTGAAACCTGCAATCATGTCAAAACATCACGGCTTGCTCAGTTCTGTTGTGTTGTTACAGCATGATAACTCACGGGCCACACACAGCTCGTGCAACAGTAACGAAAATCACGAATCTGCGTTTGGAGTGTCTTCCACATCATGCATATTCACCGGACCTCGGACCGAGTGATTACACTGGCTAACTAAAAAAAATTTTTTTTTCTTTCTCTAACATTTCTATGTTTTTCTGGTCAATTTTAATGTGCTGTTTTTAAATCTGCAAACCGTTTTTCTCTATCAGGTCAGGATCTCTAGAAATACACAATTGAAGTTTTTTAACAACGCATACAGTATTACAACATCATTCGTACAAGAAGTATAACAGTTATGTAGGCTTGAATTTCTTTGCAGTCGACTTTCGTTGGTGAATGGCATGTGGTACATCGTGATGAAGCATCCAACAATAATCGGCAAGCATGGTCACACTCCACCATCCTTGATAACGTGATTCCATTACGGCGATATCTTGATGGAATCGTTCTCCATGTTCATCGCTGACTTCGCCAAGGTTGTCAGGGAAAAAGACAAGATGCGAATCGAGCAAATAGATTTTGAGGGACATGTTACAGCCCATAATTCTGCATGCATCTATGCACTGCTTAACAATATGCACATAGTCGACAGATTTGTGATTTCCCAGAAAGTTATCGACGATCGATTTGAATGCCATCCGTGCGCAAAGTTCACTACCATGTAACAAGTTCTCGAATTGTTTGTCTGCAATAACTTTCCTAATCTGAGGTCCTACAAAGATACCCTCTTTTATCTTTGCATCGCTAACTTGCGGAAACTTTTCTCGAAGATAAGTGAAAGCTTTGCTCGTTTTATCTAACTCTTTTACGAAATTCTTCATGAGCCCCAACTTTATATGTAACGGTGGTAACATGATGCTGTCTTTGTTAACTAATGGCTCGTGTATTACATTTTTATGCCCGAGCTGCATACGATCCCTGATAGGCCACACCTTTCTTGCATAATGTTCCTGTCTGTTGCGGCTGTCCCATTCACATAGGAAACAACAAAATTTAGTATACCCAGTCTGCATGCCTGTGAGAATTGCAATGACCTTTAGGTCTCCACAAATCCGCCATTGGTAGTCATTGTACTTTATTTTTGCCAAAAGTATAGCCATATTGTCATAAGTTTCTTTCATATGAACAGAGTAGGCGGCTGGAATTGATGAAAATAAATTTCCGTTATGCAATAACACGGCTTTTAGACTAGTCTTGGAAGAGTCGATGAAAAGTCACCATTCGTTAACTATGTGCTCATGACTGAGGTGCACCATTACACCGTTTACATCTTTGCAAAAGCAAATGTCATCATCCATCTCAAAGTATTGAACAATTCTCTGTGTCTATGACGAAATTTAGATATCGGAGTATTGGGCGCTAAAAGATTCCATTCTTTGAGTCGCGAACCGAGTAATTCCGCTTGTCCTTTGGTAAGAGCAAGATCACGTATTAGATCTGAAAGTTCTGAATGGTTAATTAAGTGAACACCATTATTCATCGGTATATAATCCGAGTCAGAATTAGTTTCTAAAGCAGGTAAACTATCACTTTCTGATGGTTCATTCACGTCCAACGGATACTGTTCTGGTGGAACTGGGATCGGACACGTGATTGGATCATGAGGCACTGGTTTCGAAACCGATTCAATATTTGGATACACCACAGACTTTCTAGTTTTAAAAGTGAAACCATGGATATTTGTCAAGCAGAAGTAACAATCAGTAGCGTGATTTGTCGGTTCACGCCATATTACTGGCACTCCAAAAGGCATCGACTTATGCTTTGGCGATTTTTGTAACCAACCTGCCAATGTGTTTGCACAAGTCGAACAAACTGCATTTGGCGTCCAAGATTTATTTGCATCATCAACTTTCGAATCGAAATAAAATTCATATGCTTTCTTTAGTAATGGTATAAAGTTTTTTGGTGAACACGATCGGTAAAATATCCGCACTCTTAACAGAACAGACCAGCTGAATTTCTACAACTTCTAGAAGCCATATTTCGCTCAGAATTATTTCAAAATACAGTAACTATTTGAAAAATAGTGTAACATATGTCATGCATCTTTTAGCAGTATAAAAAGTAGAATTATTTTGCATTTTATTAACTTTTAATAAGTTATATAGTAAAAATGAAACGGAGAAAATAACGGTTTCCCAAAAAAATATTTATTCACAAATATCTTAAGAACCCAATGTGATAGAGATAAACGGATTTCAAATTTGAAATCAGTGCAAGAAACTGACTTTAGAACACCTATTCTTATATAAGAAAGAAAAATGTTGTTTGTCAGTGTTATCATGTGTTTGGACCCCTCAAGGAGGCACTCGGTGGCAAGAAGTTCAGTACGGATGATGAGGTGAAAGAGCCAGTACATACGTAGCTACGCAATCAGTCAGAAGAGTTTTTTTCTCGTGAAATCCAGGCATTAGTGAAGCGCTGGCACACCTGCATTGAACGTGGTGGGGACTATGTTGAAAAGTGATTAAGTGCTTTCACTCCTATTTGTGCATATTCTGTTAATAACAAAATATTAAGGTTACTTTTTGACTGCTCCTCGTACCTGTAGCATGCTGGTTGTACACATGACAGATGCATGCCCTCTCACGTCCATTTCTGCTAGTCCCACGCTTGATGCCAAACTCCAACAGCCTCAGCCTTGTTGATTCATCGATTGCAGTGTCATTATCCAGCAGGCAGTCATTAATAGCCCTTAGTATCTCTCCCTTATCCATGTTACAAGTTCCCTTGGTATGAATTAGCTGAAGGCCAGTGCTCCTAAGGGAGCTGAAGTGTGATGAGATGAATGCCTACTTACAAACTGAATTTTATGATAAATCTATGCAGCTTGATGATGTTACCAACATTTAAAATGGACTTGACCTATATCCAAAATGACTATTTGGAATAGCTGATCCTCATTTTCCTTTGTATTCCTTACAGAGCATGGAGTCACCACCAATAACAGCTTGACTGAAGGAAACTTATACCACAGCTCATGTCATCTTGCAGCGGTGGTTTCTGCAGCATGACTTACATGATGAAGCTGCCCGCCCCATGCACGAGCATATATTTGCCACCTCTTACAACAAGCATGAGGAGCAATGCCCTATTGCTGCTTTCTCACCTCAGAGATCCCCCGGGAGCTATGTGGAGCATAACTGCCAATACCCCTGCCATTTGTCAACTACCCATTTTTTTTTTTTTTACCCTGCGGGCGACAATTGTTGCCGTAGGGTATCCTATGTTCTCCCAGCTGCAGGCGACTTTAGTCGACTTTCGGATATCGTCGTTTTCTAGCATTAGGAATTGTGTACACGTGATATCAGCCCCGGATGTTAAGTTTTAATGTTATTTGCGAGAGAGTTAGCTTTCGTTTCCGATCTTTATTTAATGATGGGTGTATTCGCGTTTATTTTCTGTGAATTTTTTTAATCGAAATCAATCGGCATCGAACACGCGGCCATTTTCGCTCAAATTTTAATGGATTCTGACTCCGATGCGATGACGAGGAGATTTTTGTCTTTATTAGCGCTGATATCAGTTCTCAGAATATGGGTGATGGCAGAGATGGGGCAGAGATGGGGCCGATAGTAGAATGTCGTTGCTAGTATGTCTAATTTTAGGGGTTAGGTTTAGGTTTATGGGAAAGAATGTACTATCAAAGTAAATGAAACAGTTTTTAAACAGGTCAATAAATTCAAATACCCGAGCTCATTAACAACAACGGATGGAAGATGCATCTCAGAAGTGAAGAGCAGAATAGCTCAGACACAAACAGCATTCTATAAAATGAAGAACATTTTATGCAACGATTCTTTGTCAATGAAAGTAAGAAAGAGAGTTCTTCAATGTTATATAGAACCAGTCCTGACATATGGGAGTGAGTGATGGACAATTAGTAAACAAGTAGGGAAGGCACTAGAGGGCACAGACATTTGGTTTTACAGAAGAATGTTAAAAGTACCATGGACAGCCAAAAAGAGTAATGAGGATGTCCTGAAAGAGGCCAATGCACAAAGGAAGCTTATTTCACAAGTTAGAAAGAAGCAATCCACTTTTTTGGGCATGTTATGAGAAGAAAGCTGGAATATATCGTAACAAGAGGAAAGCTGGAATATATCGTAACAAGAGGAAAGCTGGAATATATTGTAACAAGAGGAAAGCTGAAATATATTGTAACAAGTAGAAAGCTGGAATATATTGTAACAAGAGGAAAGCTGGAATATATTGTAACAAGAGGAAAGCTGGAATATATTGTAACAAGAGGAAATCTGGAATATATTGTAACAAGAGAAAAGCTGGAATATACTGTAACAAGAGGAAAGTTGGAATATATTGTAACAAGAGGAAAGCTGGAATATATTGTAACAAGAGGAAAGCTGGAATATATTGTAACAACAGGAAAGCTGGAATATATTGTAACAACAGCAAAGCTGGAATACATTGTAACATGAGGAAAGCTGGAATATATTGTAACAACAAGAAAGCTGGAATATATTGTAACAACAAGAAAGCTGGAATATATTGTAACATGAGGAAAGCTGGAATATATTGTAACAACAGGAAAGCTGGAATATATTGTAACAACAGGAAAGCTGGAATATATTGTAACATGAGGAAAGCTGGAATATATTGTAACAAGAGGAAAGACTGAAGAAAAAAGAGACAGAGGAAGACAAAGAGAGCAAATACTGGACAGTTTGACATTGTGGCATGGATGTCAACAACAGAACTGATAAATTGTACTGCAGATAGGAAGGTGTGGAGAGACATGATCTCTTACGCCACTAGGCATTGTACTTGAAGAAGAAGATACCCTATTTTTTTCACATCAATTCTGCTGTTGCCACAATGTGCTGTAAATGTTCCCTTTATGTAACATTAAACCTTCAGCTCCTCAAGAAGCATTTTTCTTCTTCTTTGATCCTTAGCCACCGACTGACAAAGCAGTCAGTGGCCATCACGCCTGGTGGCGTTTGTAGGGCAACAACAAACTGCTTCCACTTTGTTCAGTTGGCGGCCATCCTTCGCACAGTGCCCCAGCTCTGGTTCATTCTTTGCATCTCAGCCTCCACAGTTCTCAGCCAAGTTGTTTTTGGTCAGCCTCTCTTTTGCTTTCCTTCGGGGGTCCATAGCATAGCTGTTCTTGTGAGGGCATCGGGGTCTCTTCTGAGGATGTGGCCAACCCAACTCCAGTGTCTGCCAGCTATGATGGTGTGCATGTCCTCTTGGTTACTCCGAATAAGTAGTTCTTGGTTAGTGATAGTATTCGGCCAAAAGATTCTGAGAATTTTCCTTAGGCAGATTGTGTGGAAAGAGGACAATTTCGACATTTCCTTCTCTGTTACTCTCCAGCATTCCACACCACAGAGAAGCACAGAAAGTACACAGCTCTCATTTAATCTTAATTTGGTGTTTATGCTGTACTGGGAAGACTTTCCAGAAGTTGTTGAGACTAGCAAAGGCTGTTCTCGCTTTATTCATTCTGTTCTTGATGTCTTTGCTTGTTCCTCCATCTGGTGTTACTATGCATCCTAGGTATGTAAATGTGTCTGTGTGTTCTAGCTTCTGGTTCCTTATTGTTATTGGCTCAGGATTTCTCACATTGAGTGTCATGACCTCTGTCTTCTTTAGACTCAAGAAGCATTAACCTACAACAAACATATGCCAAGTCGTCCTCAATCGAGCTGACTTATCCTTATTGTTTCTTGAAGTTTTTATTTCTTACATTTTTTACAGGAGGGGTAGCCGGTCCCATGCCCAACACTCCTTAGTCACTTTCTGTCGACATGCACGGTAGGTTACAGTGTTACTATTCTTGGCTACCCTTTCAGACCCCTGTAACACATGGGAGCTTCTTGTAACATGCGCACACACAAAATTAACTGCCACTTTCTGATGCACATAAAAGAGCTCCTTTGCATACTGGCTTTTTCAGGACATACTTGTTAATCTATAGCTGTCCATGGGATTCATTAAATTCTGCTGTAACACCACATCTTCATGTCCAATATAACTTTGCAGTTTTTTTAACTCTTAAAAGGACATGGTGGCTTTCCCATGTTTGTTACAAGGAATATTCTATCACACTGAGTTTTCTTATGGTGTTAAAGCTTAAGGGTCAGTTCTTTCCAAGCTTTTTAAAAGTACGGCCTTGTTAGATATATTTGTGAAAGAAAATTGAGTGAGAATTAATAAAATATAAAATTGGGAAAAAAATGACACAAACGTAGTTCAAATATATTGGCCCCCAAATCTGGCCTCCTGTCATCAGTGCCTGGGAAAACTGGCCCTGACTACTGGCTTCTCATCCTTTAATATCTGATGACTGTCCATGGCTCACTCTCATATGACATGAATGACTCAAGTAACAGTGAAGAAGTCTTATGACAAAGATTTTTGTGTGGGTATTTTTCATATTTTGAATGCTGTTATTTCCTAGACTATTCTGCTGTTTACTGAAATGGTATGACAAGATCACCAATGTGCAACTCCTGAAAAAAACAAGACAAATACCAGTAGAACAAGATGCTAGGAACAAATGTTGCAGTTGGACAAGACAAATACCCGTAGAACAAGATGCTAGGAACAAAATGTTGCAGTTGGACAAGACAAACATTGAGAAAATAATTTAATACCATTTCAAGGCAGTCATTTCTCTGGAATACCCAGGGAAAGAAAATTAGAGGGAGACCAACACACACAAAAACACATGAACCAGGGAATTTAACGTGAAGGGGATAAAGAAGACAGAGAAAGACATAGTACTGGACTTGAAATCTTGGCATGTATTAGTTGAAGATCTGTGTTCCATGAGGAGCAGAAAGGTCATGAATGAATGAATGAAATGAATTCTATTCTTTATTCCTGAGTTGCATCTTCCTTGTAATGCTATTAATGTTTCAGATAATGAATGGATTTGTTTCAAACGTGTGTTATTTACTTTCATGCTGAATGCTAGGAATTTCATTTCTTATATAGTACCATTACTTCTGCCTGTTTGCTTTTTAGGCTAAGACACTACAGTAGTGAATCTAAAAACATACTATATTAAAAGAGGAATACTGTACCAGAAGCCATCAGTCTAAGTGTTTTAACAGCCCCTCCCCACACTCCAGCCAACGAGATGAAAGACTGCACGAACTTATCCTTCCAGGACTGAGGCTGATGATTCAGGAAGTACAGAAACATTGGGTTTCCCATACTATGACCAACAGCAACCACTTTTGTGTTGTTATTCTTCAAGTACGTGTCTTCTATCAGCTTCTGAAGGTCCAAGAAGTAATCCCCAAGCTCATCTGTAGTGAAAGCATAAACACAAGTAATTACAGTATGTGTTGTTGTTGTTTAACTACGGCAGCTGAGCTCCTAGCTCCTTAGCAGCCAATACCAAGTTGAAGACTCTTTGGTATTTTCTACACTGTAGATCTAGACTTTTCTGCCATTCTGAAACGTGTTGAGTTGAAGTCATGAGCTCCGGTTTCTCCAGCTTGGCTTGCATTTAAGGATCGTCACATTTAGTTCCAAGCTAGCAGTAAGAAGCGCGTTGCATACTGTGCATTCCCAGCCATCCAAGGGGGCTCTCCAACTATGCAGAGCTACAATACTATGCTCTGGTTCTGGGCTCTCCCAAGGAATTGTCATGTCCTGCACATAGCCACTTTTCAGCTCCCCCTGCCTATCACTGGGTCCATAGTGAGATCCTCCTGCATGCAGTCAACCAGGTCAAAGTTTATACTTAAGACATTTTCTCATGAACAGTTTCTCAGAGGCTGACATTTTAGAAATAATGTCTCCTAAACATTTTCTCAAAAGCTGACATTTCAGACATACCTCCTAAACATTTTCTCAAAAGCTGACATTTCAGACATACCTCCTAAACATTTTCTCAAAAGTTGACATTTCAGACATACCTCCTAAACATTTTCTCAAAAGCTGACATTTCTGATATACCTCCTAAACATTTTCTCAAAAGTTGACAATTCAGATATACCTCCTAAACATTTTCTCAAAAGTTGACATTTCAGACACATAACATGTCCCAAAATTGTTTAACCATTACAATGTTTTCACTATTGCAGAAGTCCTTGGAAGAACTTTCTGTTCGTTACAAATATTTCAAAATCTCTTGACATGAAACTGATTTTGTCTTATTATATCACACAAACACACGTACATATCCAGTGTGGTTTCCAAGGTTTCTAAGGAAATGAAGAAAGAACACAACCACTGGTCCTTCGGGGATGCCGTGAGAGGGAACTCTGTGAGGTAGTACATTATGCTGGCAAACACATCACATAAAACACTTTGCTACAGAAATCACTACTGGAAACGCTCATGGAGTGCTTTGGAAGAGGCTTCCTGTGAGGAGATTATTTGCAGTAGTGGAGCCAAGCTCTTTAAAATACGTAAATGAGATTGACGTATCTCTCTCATCCTCACTTAAAACATGCCACACAATATTAAATCAAAAGATTTCATTAAGATATTATTTCATGTCATGAGAATGAAAAAAAAGAGCATGTAGATACATACTTGGTGCCTTTCTAAAATCAAATGGGGCTCCCCTGACAGACACACCCCTGGTATATCCAAGGGCAACCAAGTCATCTACTATATAGCTGAAGTATGTCACTGTGAAAACATGGATAAGATTAAGTTTAAGAATAATTTTGCAAAATCCAGGTACTTTCAATCAGTCAATACTCTTTAGCTCTCAAAGGAGGATAGGCCTTCAACAAACACATACCAAGTCCTCCTGTCACGTGCCATCAGATCATTGTCATTTCTGTCTCCAGTGTTTTTCATGTGTTCTTTCTTCTTCTTTTTGGACCCTTAGTCCCTGACTGACGAAACAGTCAGTGGTCATCACGAACAAACAAAGAACTCAGCAATTTTTCTAACAGATCCTGGGTGCCATGAAACAGAAGCACCGTGTCTTACCAAGCATGTCATACAAGGTAACTGAGGAGGTTTGTGCATGAGGCATCACCAATAAAACAATGCACTATAGAAACCACAGCTGCAAGAACACATAAAGCGCTCTGAAGGTTTCAGCTTGTGGAAGGGGGGGGGGGGGGGGCGGGGGGCCAAGCATAGCGGTGATACCAACCTCATAAATGCACAAAAACATACTTGAAAAGAGTATGTGAGTGTATGTATGTGAGTGTACGTGTGTGTAGATGTGTGTGTGTGTGTGTGTCTATCTGAAACATTACAAGTTAAATACTGACTTCTTCATCCTCATCATTTCCATTTTTTTTTGCTTCCTATGGAGCATGGACTCACCACTGCAGGTGGTCCCCTTGCAGGAGGCCTGCACCGTAGCATTCACATACTCTTGAAGCAATGATTTCTCTAGCAATTCATTTACCATGATGAGGTTGCCAGTCCCATGCACAACCTTATACTAAAACAAGGTAAAGGTAGTCTCTTAGCAGATACAGCTGCTGGGAACTGAAGTGTTGGAGACTTCACTAAAACAGGTCCAGCTTCAAGAGGTGGGTTGACCTGTTCCCTTCCTCGCTGCATTTGCTTTCCCTAATTCAAGAGCAGAGTTAGGTACTTATTTACAGCTGGGCAGACTGCAGCGTGACACCTCCGTGTTTGGAACCTGGTATCTTTCCTACAAACCTAGGTATGAACAGAGAATTATTGAAGGAGATAAAAATTAGGCAGCTAAAACATTTTGGCCATATAAACAGACAACACCTTGCAGAAGACCATAATAGAAGGAAAAGTTGAAGGCAAACGTGCAAGAGGAAGACAGCGTTATCTGTGGGAAGACACATCAAGAGATGGACAGGAAAGAGTCTATCAGAGCGCACCACCAAGACAAGAGGATGAAGATGTTAGAGATCCATTGCAGCCGACATTCGTTGCGGAGATGGCAGCTAATGATGATCTTTTCTACACTGCCAGCTGGACGCTCAACCACATATTAGTCGCCTCTTAAAACATGCCTGAGGTGGTACTCCTATTCTTGCCTCCTTAGAGACCTCCCAAGTACTACTCGAGGCACTGACTTATTGACAAACTATTAAGTTATAGACCAAAGCTAGCTTCTAAATACTTACTTACTTAGTCGTTCCCCTTCTACCGTGAGGTGTAGAGGTTTGGAAGAGAGAGCGCCAGACTATCCTATCGGCTGTCTTCCTCCTGGCCTGGTTCCATTCTAGTCCTCGGTCCTTCAAAGATTGTCTAATGTTGTCCTCCCAGCGGACTCTGGGTCATCCTGGGGGTCTGGATCCTTGGCTCTTTGTTTCCCATGCTTGTCGTGGTAGCTGATCTTCTCCCATTCTGCAGACATGGTCAAACCATCTTAATTGGGACTGTTCTACTTGGGTCTGCAGGGGGTAGGATTTAAGGCCTTGACATATCGTCTGGTTGCGTACCATGTCTCTTCTTGTTACTTCAACCACCTTCCTCAGATACCTCATTTCTGAGGTTTGGATCTGGCTTTTGTGGGTTGTAGTCATTGCCCATGACTCACATCCATATGTCAAGACTGGGACATAGGTGGAGTGGTATACAGCCATCTTTGTTTTCTTACCAACCTCTCTCTTGCTGAGGAATCCTTGATTTATGGCCTGAAAAAGTCTCCCAGCTGCTGCTTTTCGAGTGGCCAACTCTTCTTTGATGCCTCCCTTTCGGTCTATAATAGCTCCGAGGTATTTAAAGTGGTCGACCTGCTCCAGGACCTGTTCTCCCAGCTTAATCTGATGTCTTCTTTCTTCTTGTGATATCACCATGGATTTTGTTTTAGAGCTGCTTATGACCATCCCTCTCTTCTCCAGCTCTTCCTTCCAGACTTGCAGGTTGGATTGGAGATGTGCCTCTGATTTAGCAATCAGGGCAACATCATCAGCAAATGCCAGCTCCGAAATATAGACCTGTCTCATCTTCCAGTATCCACTGAATACTTTCTTGTTCTCTCCTTACATGCCTTGATGACATCGTTCATGAGGAGTATGAAAAGGTAAGATGATAAGATATCACCTTGTCTTACACCAGTGGTGGTCCTGAACTCTTCTGACTTATGGTTTGCTGTCCTCACATAATTTCTGCAAGACTTGTAGAAGCTCTGTATAGCATGAATCAGAGGTGTTGGAATATTCTTCCTTGCCAAACAGTCCCAAAGTTTGCTCCAGGGGACCCTGTCAAACGCCTTTTCCAGATCTATGAAACAAAGATGGATCTCGCTCTTATACTCAAGGGCCTTTTCACTCAGCTGTCTGAGTGTGAAGATTAGGTCTTGAGTACTTCGGTTTGCTCGGAATCCGCACTGGACCTCATCCAATTGTGGCTCAGCTAGGCGTCGGAGTCTCTGTTCTAGGATTCTAGAGTAGATTTTACCAGGGACACTGAGAAGGGATATGCCTCTATGGTTTCCACATTGTCGATTGTCACCCTTTTTGAAAATTGGTGTTATGATGGCAATCTCCCAATCCTTTGGTATTGTCTTGTTGTACCATGCTGCCTGTAAAACCCTTAAGAGTAATAGGTCGCCTGATGTTCCCATGTACTTAACCATTTCTGGTGTTATACCATCATGCCCTACTGCTTTGTCCATCTTGATTTTCTCCAGTGCTGCCTTCAGTTCTTCCATCTTTAAGTCATCTTCACCATCATTGGTTTTCTCTTCTGTGCTAGTGGTTATCATTTCTGATGCTTCACCATGCTCACCATCCAGGAGTTCTGAGAAATATTCTTTCCATCTTTCCATTACTTCCTTTGGGGTAGTAAGCAATTTGCCTTGCTTGTCCTTTATAAATTTGAGAGGACATTGTTTTTCCTTCCTCATGTTCTTTAGGGTCTTATAGAACAATTTCTGGTTTTCTTGTGCATCTTTTTCTAGCTTTTCTCCAAATTCTTTCCAGGACTTCTGCTTTGCTGCTAGCACTTTGTTCTTTGCTTCTGTTCTGAGTGTCACACATTCTCTATATTTTTCCATTTGTCCTGTTGTGTTTTTAGCTCCTAAGTATTGTTTCCATGCCATTTTCTTCTCTTTTATTTTCTCTTTGACTTCCTCTGTCCACCAAGGTGTCCTCTTTCTCTTGTTCCGAAGTCGGACTTCACTGCATGCTTCTGCAGCAGCTGTCTTTATGATATCCTTGAATTTAATCCAGAGGGTTTCCAAGTCATCAGGTTGGTCTTCTGTGTTGCTCACCGCTGCAGCAATAAGCCCCTGATATCTGGTCTTAATTTCTGGCTCTCTCAGCTTGTAGGTCTTAATGCTCATTTCTCCCGCTCGTTTACTTGGTTTCTTGTGTGATGTTGGGCAGTTCCTAGGCTGAGCAACTCTTTCAGTTGTTCTTTTGATTGTTAGCAGGTAGTGATCACTTCCAATCTCTGGCCCCCTCCAGACTCTAGCATCTCGGACATATTTGAATGAGCTTCTCAGAACAATTGCAAAGTCGATCACTGACTTCTCATTCTTTGTTGGTTCACATCTAGTGTATGCATGTATGCGCTTATGGGGGAACTTTGTGTTTGTAATGATCAGATTCTGCTCACTGCAGAGTCTAAGGAGTCGCTTTCCATTGTCATTGAGAGTATCTTCTCCATATCTTCCGATAACTCCACCCCATCTAGCATGGTCATTTCCAACTCTGGCATTAAAATCTCCGAGCATGATAACTTCATCTAGGCAGTCATTCACTGTCCTTTGAAGCAGCTCGAAGAATTCCTCCTTGACCTCTGCTCTCTCATCCTCATTTGGCCCATACACTATGACCAGGTTGACTATGGTTTCTCCTTCATTTAATACTTACTTTTGGAATATAAATGTGTTGCAGGATCTGGGTCAAGGTACTCCACAGAAGCAGTATCTCCAAATCCAGTTGTGCGGATGTCCACACCTTGAGTATTATAGGTTTTTCTGGTAACTGGATCATATCTCAACCTGTGGATTTGTAAAACTACATGTCTGAAGTCTGTGGATGTACAAAAAAAAAAACCACAGTAAGGCTGTGAGTTATCATCATTCCATCTGTTCCCCCTGGGACATCAAGCTGCAATTATTTCTGTTCACTGATTAATATTCTGGGAAAAAGTTCAGGGAAAAAGACAAGTTTTAGGGATCCACTTTTACTGTTGCTATAGTAGCCTCCTACAGTCATAACTGACAATGGGAATGATGAGCCCTTGAGGAAATGGCCCTCAGCTGCTATTTTGCCTGGTGTTCGTTTTGACATGCTCTTTTCTCTTTTGCTTGTTGTAAATGCTTCTTTTCACCCTATCTGAAGTGATGCTATAGGGTGCATCGCAATTGGTGCAATCTGCAGCTTCATCCTCCCATGTTGCTGGATCAATGTAACTGCTACTTCCCTTGTTGTGCCGACACCACAGGGTGAAGCTGGAGTGTCCTCTCCAGGGCGCAAGCTTGGGCACAGTTATATGGAGATCAAGCTGTTGCCCACGCAGCATGTTCCTGCTCTCCACGCTGCTGATCGGTCAAATGGAACGGAATAGCAGAGGAGTTGCCAGAATAATGTTGAATCAACATTAGACTGTCTTAGGAACTTCAACTCTGAATATATCCTCAGGGTGTAATCCCAAAGCCTGTCCCGTAACCGATATTCCCGCAAGACAGCAGAGGTCTAAAATCAGAGTTTTATCTTCTCCTAGATAGGCTACCAACCAAGGATCACAAGCCTTATCTGCCCAAAGCTCCTGGTTTTAAGGTGCCAGTGGCTTGCCTTTGCCTCTTTTACTGTCAGTGGAAAAAAAACTCTGTTGAGCCACGTGTGAAGGCCACAGGCTGTCAGAGGCTATTTGAGGCGCATGCGGTAAAAGCATTTATGTTGCTGCCAAATGCACTAAAAATACATTGTTCATACATTCTACTGCACAGAGCAAAAGCGGATGGCTGGTTATCATTAATCCCAAATTTGTCATACCTTTCACATAAAATTTCAACTTTTGAACGCCAGTTTCTACATGATGAGGCAGCCAATCACTACAGAATGAAGCAGTCAAACTCATGTCCAATCCACCTTAAACATCTTCTTTGACATGCCAGGCAGGTCCCAGATGTTTTATTCTTTACTTTCTTTTCAGATTCCAACATACAATATGGATATGGGTAGGGGGGGGGGGAGACCCTGGCTCTAGACACATATACAGTCAATCCTCGCTATTCGCGGGGGTTAGGTTCCTTGAAAACCCTGTGAATACAGAAATCCACAAATACAGAACCATTGATCCTATGGGGAAAAGGGTGTTAGGTTCCTGTGGGACGCTGTTCACTATACACTTTTGCTACTGATCACCATATACTCATTTCCTGTATCTTTCTTGTTAAAAACAGCTTCTTTATTATACTGTGCATTTTTATACGGTACAGTTTTCTTTGTAACAGTACAGTATGTACAATCTTTAGGTGTAACAATACTCACTCACCCATTCACTCACATTGTCATTACTCATTCACACATCCACACACAAACACACACATACATTATTACAAAATCCCTGGAAAACAAATATTGAAAACATTCACACTTAACATTTAAAATTAAGAAATAAAGAAAATTTCATACAGACATCCTAGAAACAAGTTTATCTAACACACGTATTTTATCTGTGAATCTCATCACAGTCTTCTTGCACTTAGGCACACCCGCCAACACACTTGCACTACGCTTGGATGCCATTATTAATTCAAAAAATAATCAAAAACAGTGTAAAACTGCAAAAGCAAGGATGAAAAGATGCTTGACAGACACATGTAAACAAAACGAAAAGCGTGATATAAGGATCCAGCCTCTTCTTGCTGCATGGTAGGCATCTCGAAATTTTTTGCCTACTGTGCACAGCCGCATATACCCGTGAGGTGGCAGCGAAAATTGCACTTTATCTCAAACGAACGAACGAGCTTTATTTTCAAAGGGTTAAGAATTAGGCATGCAGGCCCGTCTAATATTCTGCCCCTCCACTCTCACATATCTTTCATACTATATCCTTTCATTCCCACATGTTACTTTAAGCATTATTTCGCGCAAATGAGCAAATACGGAACACGCAAATAGCGAGGATTGACTGTACTAAAATGTACCTCATGTTGTCCACAAAGCAGTCAATGACTTCTGGTAAAAGCTCCTCCAGGTTCAACCAAATGGACTCATACTGGGAACTAGACTTCCGACAAAGATGATGTGGGGTCCAAGTTTTATTCAGTTTTGCCACAAGCTGAGACCCGCCATCTCCTGGGACTGAAATGATACATTGATAACAAAAGACCAAACAGATTACCTCAGAAATAAATGAGGAAAGATGACACTCCTACAACAACAAAAAGTAAATAATTTTTTTTTTCTTTGAAAGAAACTACTGAAGTACAATAATTATAATTTGACATGCATCACCAGAAAAACCTGGCATGTGTCAGTATTCTGAGATATGTATATATTCTTCTTCTTCTCCTTTTCACTCTTTAAGGATCATGGAAGCACCAATGGTACGCCAGTACCTTGCTGCCAGCTTGCACCAAGTATTCATGTGTTCTTATAATAGTGGTTTTTGTAGCAATGTGTTTTAAATGATGAGGTTTACCAGCGCCAGGCACAAACACATATTTGTCACCATCTGAGGGAGTAGTAGATTTATTCTTTGTCTCCTCAGAGACGCTCAGGAACCATTTCGATATTTGTATAACAAAAAAACATAAAATGGTAGGTTCTTGATACTCTGTGTTTTTTTTTTTATGTTTCATTAAGAAAGATGGAAGGAGGGGTGTAAAAGCTGAGAATAATGGGTGTATATATAAGTTAATACAGCAAAACAATAAACAATTAAAAGGGCAATACTCAACGAAACATGAACAGTCACTAGCAAGCAGGCAGCCCCAACCAATTTTTTTTTTTTTTAAATCAATGAAAAAAAATACCCTGTTCAACCTTTGATGGGTTATAATTTGGATTTATAGTGTCTATAATTTTAGATGGTATGTTCAGTTGCCACTATTTGGTTATGGTATTATCCCTCCTGGCCAATTATTGTACATATGGTAAATGAAAATTAAACTGTGTGTGTGTCTGTTTTTAATTTTATTTTTTTTCTTTGTCCCAAAATGATAGATTCTTCATACTTGTTTTTAAAAAAAATGGGTGGGGCTGAGATACTTAGGTTAAAATTTAATTTACTCTTATTTTGTAGAGCATCAAATAGACTAAGCAGTAACAGCGCTTCCCTTTCATGGCAAAGTTACTGTGTTCTGGGATTGAAACCTAGTAGCGTCACGCTTCAGTCTACACAGCTGTAAATGGGTACCTGACTCTGCTCTTGAGTTAGGGAAGGTGTAGCATGATGTAAACACAATGCCTTGTTATGACAGAAAGAAGGGAAAAAGTGGCAATCAATCAGAAGCCGCGAAGCTCGCTTGGTGATGAACCAGTTTTATAATGGCGATATGCAGAGGAATGGAACAGTGTGTTAGAATACAATGGATTCGTGTGTCGTACATGTGAACGGAGCGACAGAAAGTAATGCCAGTGATTTCGGTTTCTGAGGGATAAGACCAGCTATATTCACTCAAAATGAATAGTTGCTGTGTGTATTACTTTTGGAGGTAATTGAAGGTAAAGATGCCAGCACTATGATAACTGCTGTGTCGATCATCTTTAAAAATTTGGTATAAATCTAAGTCGGAACCAATTATGGAAAACTGTATATAAAAGGAAGGCAGAAATTATGGAAAGTGAAAGGAGATATAGATAAACGTCATGAGTAACAGGTATGAGAAGCATGAAGAAGATTTCTGGACCCAGCTAACACAAACTCGCTCGAGTCTGCAAAAAATACACAGTCTGAGAAACTGTGACACCGCATTGCTCCCTGATACATCATCTCTCTCACTATATAAAGGCCAGCAGTGGAATTTTCAAATTTTACACACATACAGCAGAAGACAGACTGCAGGAAGGGAACGCTCGTGAAGACTATAACTTTTTCCATCTATATGCCGTGCAGCACTACTTCACCAAACTAAGTCTGTTCTGTACTTTGAATCTATCCTAAGACGGTATGTAAATTTATGAATAACTAATTTGTTTATTGCAGATTATTGCGATAGAATATGTATCAGGATCAGACCAGAGGACTGAACTGAAATTGAGTTGTGGATATTTAAAGGAATTTGATGCATACCAATGTTTATAATTGAATGTCAGTAAGAGTGATCAATTAAAAGTTATTATACTGGAATAATGGACTTGGCACTCCAGAATGTGAAAGGCGATGGGAGCATCATAATTATGTATTCATTCATAACCCTCCACTCCCAAAGGAGCATAGGCCTTCAACAAACACATGCCAAGTCCTCCTGTCACGTGCCATCATCTCAAGTTCTTTCCATGTTCTCCTCATCATTTTCACCTCTGTTTCCAACTCTCTTCTCCATGTGCTTCTTGGTCTACCTCTGCCTCTCTTGCCCTGGGGGTTCCAGAACAAGGACTGCCTTGTAATGCTATCAACACGTTTCCTCAGTTTGTGTCCTATCCATCGCCATCGTCTTCTTCTCATCTCTTGTTCCACTGGCACTTGTCCAGTTCTTGTCATCAGTTCCACGTTGGTAACCTTGTCATACCATTTTAATCCCTCTATTCTACGCAAGCACCTATTTATGAAAGTCTGTAGCTTTTTGGTTGTTGTCTTTGTTGTTCTCCATGTCTCCGAGCCATACAATAGGACTGACTTCACATTTGAGTTGAATATTCTTATTTTCGTGTTGGATCCTATTTCTCTTGATCTCCATATATTTCCCAATGCAATGAAAGCTCCTCTTGCCTTTTGTATTCTTATTTTGATATCGCTGTCTGTCCCTCCAACTTTGTCTATATTACTGCCAAGATATGTGTACGATTCTACATCTTGTATTGGTGTTTCTTCAAGTTCAACCCTGTTATCATTACCTGCATTTATTCTCATTATTTTTGTCTTTTCCCTGTGTATTTTCAGACCCAATTGCTGTGACCTCTCATCGAGTGTTTTCAATTTGTCCTGCATCTGATTACGGTTATGGGACAGAAGAGCCAAGTCATCAGCAAAATCCAGATCATCCAACTGCTTAGTCAGAGTCCACTGGATTCCATTTCTGTTGTGTGTCGTCGATGATCTCATAACCCAATCTATTGCCAGCAAGAAAAGAAATGGAGACAAGAGGCATCCCTGTCGCACTCCTGTTCTTATCCCAAACGGTTCTGTAAGCTGTCCTTCATGAAGAACTCTGCATGTCATGTCTTCATATGTTTTCTTTATTAAATTAATGATCTTCAGGGGAACTCCATAATGCCTCATCAATTTCCAAAGTGATTCTCTGTCTACACTGTCAAATGCCTTTTCGTAGTCCACAAATCCGATGTATAGTGGTGAATTCCATTCCAGACTTTGTTCAACTATTATTCTCAAAGTGGCTATCTGGTCTGTACATGATCTGTTTTGTCGAAAACCTGCTTGTTCATCTCTCAGTTTCTTGTCTATGGACTCTTTTAATCTCTCAAGGATAATCCTGTTTAATACTTTTCCTGGCACTGATAGTAACATTATTCCTCTATAATTTGTGCACTCTTGTAAATGTCCCTTCTTAGGCAACTTAACCAGATATCCTTCCTTCCATTCTGCTGGTATCTCTTCCTTTTCCCAGACTTTACCAAGTAATTTATATAACATCTCTGTAGCCGTGTCGATATCTGCTTTGATGGCCTCTGCTGGAATGCCATCAGGTCCAGATGCTTTTCCATCTCTTAGAAGCTTTATGGCTTTCTTTATTTCTTCCTTCGTTGGTCTTTCCCCGTTAATTTGTAGCTCTTCTTCTGCTGGCTGGATGTCCGGTGGGTTTTGTGGAGCTGGTCTATTGAGAAGGTCCCCAAAATATTCTGTCCACCTCTTCATTTGCTCTTGTATATTGCTGAGCAGTTTCCCATTCTTGTCTTTTATGAGGCAACTTGTTTGCTTGTATTTCCCTGTTAACGTCTTTGTGCTGCTATACAGTTCTCTCATATTTCCTTTGGCTGCAGCATCTTCTGCCTCTCTTGCCAACTCCTCAATATACTTCCTCTTGTCTCTTTTGATACTTCTTTTTACTTCTTTGTTTGCTTCTGTGTACACTTCTTGAGCCTTGGCTTTGGAACTTCTGGTTTTGCTTGTGTTTAAATCTGCTTTCTTGTTTTTTCTGTCTTTTATCTTATTGATGGTTTCTGTTGTTATCCATGCTTTTTGTTGTCGTTCCCTTTTCCCCAGTATTTCTTCACATGTCTCATTCCCTGTTGTTCGCATCTATTATATTTTTGTTGGAAATGCTCTTTATTACTGTCTTGTTGGCATTCTGGAAAGTAAGACTATTTGGCAACAACAACAAATAAATAAAATAAACTGTAGGCCCTAAACGTTAGAATGTTAATGCGTAACATTAGCAAGATTTATTTCTACGTACAGTAGGCCTACTAAGCTACAGAAATCGGTCAAATAAACACTTACTTAAAATAACTGGATATCGAATTCCCGTTTGAGCTGAAACAAAACATGCAGCAAAGGCTGTGACTAGTAAAAGTGTAAACTCCATTTTGATAGTTGTCAATCTGTACAGATGAAGTGAAAAAAAAAATAATAATAAAACCGTTTCAGCCTCTTTCGACAGAAACTAGGTAAACGCACTCTTGTCTGTAACACCGCCTAAAAATAAACTGATCATGTGACAAGTGATCCGATAAGAAGATATGGATACGGTGAATACGAATATTTTCAGTACTGAAGACTGTAAAAGTAGGCAGAGCTGGTGCAAGAGGAAGACATCGCTATAAGTAGGAAGATAACATCAAGAGATTGACAGGAAGGAGTCTATCAGAGTGCACCATCAAGACAAGAGACAGAAGACGTTGGAGATCCATTGCAGCCGACCTTCGATGTGAATATAGCACCTGATGATGATGTCGTAAATCATCATCTTACTTACTTAGTCGTTCCCCTTCTACCGTGAGATGTAGAGGTTTGGAAGAGAGAGAGCCTGACTATCCTATCGGCTGTCTTCCTCCTGGCCTGGTTCCATTCTAGTCCTCGGTCCTTCAAAGATTGTCTAATGTTGTCCTCCCAGCGGACTCTGGGTTGTCCTGGGGTCTGGATCCCTGGCTCTTTGTTTCCCATGCTTGCCGTGGTAGCCGATCTTCTCCCATTCTGCAGACATGGCCAAACCATCTTAGTTGGGACTGTTCTACTTGGGTCTGCAGGGGGTGGGATTTTAGGCCTTGACGTATCGTCTGGTTGCGGACCATGTCTCTTCTTGTTACTTCAACCACCTTCCTCAGATACTTCGTTTCTGAGGTTTGGATCTGGCTTTTGTGGGTTGTAGTCATTGCCCATGACTCGCATCCATATGTTAAGACTGGGACATAGGTGGAGCGGTATACAGCCATTTTTGTTTTCTTACCAACCTCTCTCTTGCTGAGGAATTCTTGATTTATGGCCTGAAAAAGTCTCCCAGCTGCTACTTTTCGAGTGGCCAACTCTTCTTTGATGCCTCCCTTTCGGTCTGTAATAGCTCCGAGGTATTTAAAGTGGTCGACCTGCTCCAGGACCTGTTCTCCCAGCTTAATCTGATGTCTTCTTTCTTCTCGTGATATCACCATGGATTGTGTTTTAGAGCTGCTTGTGACCATCCCTCTCTTCTCCAGCTCTTCCTTCCAGACTTGCAGATTGGATTGGAGATGTGCCTCTGCTTTAGCAATCAGGGCAACAAATTCAGCAAATGCCAGCTCTGAAATACAGACCTGTCTTATCTTACAATACTCCACTGAATACTTTCTTGTTTTCTCTTTACATGCCTCGATGACATCGTCCATGAGGAGTATGAAAAGATAAGGTGACAAGATATCCCCTTGTCTTACACCAGTGGTAGGAGCCGCGGTAGCATAGTGGTTAGTGCACTGGCTTCCTAGCGCAGTGGTCTATGGTTCGATCCCCAGATGAGGTGGGAATATTTTTAGGCCACAAACGGCTCCTGGGTCGACCCAGCCCCAAATGGGTACCAGAGCAACTCTGGGAAGGTTAAGGCGGCCGGCGTGATGCCGACCACATCACCCCTAGTGTGCCGACGGTCAAGATAATATGGGCCTAACACCATATTCCCAATATGCCTCAATGGGCGTGTAACGGGTTCCTTTACCTTTTTTTTCCTTACAAAAGTGGTGGTCCTGAACTCTTCTGACTTATGGTTTGCTGTCTTCACATAATTTCTGCAAGACTTGTAGAAGCTCTGTATAGCATGAATCAGAGGTGCTGGAATGTTCTTCCTTGCCAAACAGTCCCAACGTTTGCTTCAGGGGACCCTGTCAAACGCCTTTTCCAGATCTATGAAACAAAGATGGATCTCGCTATTATACTCAAGGGCCTTTTCACTCAGCTGTCTGAGTGTGAAGATTAGGTCTTGAGTACTTCGGTTTGCTCGGAATTCGCACTGGACCTCATCCAATTGTGGCTCAGCTAGGCGTCGGAGTCTCTGCTCTAGGATTCTAGAGTAGATTTTACCAGGGACACTGAGAAGGGACATGCCTCTACGGTTTCCACATTGTCGATTGTCACCCTTTTTGAAAATCGGTATTATAATGGCAATCTCCCAATCCTTTGGTATGGTCTTGTTGTACCACGCTGCCTGTAGGACCCTTAAGAGTAATAGGTCGCCTGATGCTCCCATGTACTTAACCATTTCTGGTGTTATACCATCATGTCCTGCTGCTTTGCCCATCTTGATTTTCTTCAGTCCTGCCTTCAGTTCTTCCATCTTTATGTCATCTTCACTACCATTGGTATTCTCTTCTGTGCTAGTTGTTATCATATCTGATGCTTGACCTTGCTCACCATCAAGGAGTTCTGAGAAATATTCTTTCCATTACTTCCTTCGAGGCAGTATGCACTTTTCCTTGCTTGTCCTTTATAAATTTGAGAGGGCATTGTATTTCCTTCCTCGTGTTCTTTAGGGTCTTATAGAACAATTTCTGGTTTTCTTGCGCATCTTTTTCTAGCTTTCCTCCAAATTCTTCCCAGGACTTCTATTTTGCTGCTAGCACCTTGTTCTTTGCTTCTGTTCTGAGTGTCACATATTATCTATATTTCTGTATTTGTCCTGCTGTGTTTTTAGCTCCTAAGTATTGTTTCCATGCCATTTTATTCTCTCTTATTTTCTCTTTGACTTCCTCTGTCCACCAAGGTGTCCTCTTTCTCTTGTTCCCAAATGTCGTAGATTTTTGATAGGAGAATTAAGACTTGGGTTGGTCCCTTCTGAATAGATTGGAATGAGTGAAAGTCACAGTGTGAGATAGAAATACCAAATAGATTTCCACGAGTGAGGTGGTAGGATTGTGATAGAGGCTGTCTCTGAGAGCGAGAACTCTTCTCTCTCTCTCTCTCTCTCTCTCTCTCTCTCTCTCTCACCTATCTTCTACGACAGATCCAGAGTAGTCAGTCTAACACATATACATTAAATATATATATATATATATATATATATATATATATATATATATATATATATATATATATATATATATCCACCCACGTGCACGCACATTCAAGTGACGACAGGTAGACACACAGACGTGGGAAGCTATAACAAATGATTATATAGATAATTAGAACGAGCTGACCAACATGCTGATTAAATTATTGTTAAGTTTATTTATCATTGTAAACTTACGTCACAACGTGCAAAATTACATCAAAAAGGCATATACACAAAGTCATAAACAAATCAAGGAATGCTACAAGAACTGGTAGACCCACAGTTATGATCTTCCCTCGATGGATAGCCCACCGTCCCGTTAGGAGAAGGATGATAGCACAAAGAGTCCCAGATACATATGATTGAGTCTAAGAGTTTTCCCCCGTTTAAGGTATGAACAGGCCTGATACTATAATCTGGTTTAAGGGAAAATATTGTTAGCAAAACAAACTTGCATGAAGAAAGTTATGACAGCAAATAAGTGCCAAAATACAACGGTAAAAATAACACTCAGACATGCGTTCACTCTATTCATTCAGCCGTGGCCACGTGCGCACATTTATACTTACAGCTGTGATCGCTGCCTCTGGGAACATAATTTTTTTCTAGGACCTTCACTTACTTACTTAGTCGTTCCCCTTCTACCGTGAGGTGTAGAGGTTTGGAAGAGAGAGCGCCAGACTATTCTATCGGCTGTCTTCCTCCTGGCCTGGTTCCATTCTAGTCCTTGGTCCTTCAAAGATTGTCTAATGTTGTCCTCCCAGCGGACTCTGGGTCGTCCTCGGGGTCTGGATCCTTGGCTCTTTGTTTCCCATGCTTGTCGTGGTAGCCGATCTTCTCCCATTCTGCAGACATGGCCAAACCATCTTAGTTGGGACTGTTCTACTTGGGTCTGTAGGGGGTGGCATTTTAGGCCTTGACGTATCGTCTGGTTGCGTACCATGTCTCTTCTTGTTACTTCAACCACCTTCCTCAGATACCTCATTTCTGAGGTTTGGATCTGGCTTTTATGGGTTGTAGTCATTGCCCATGACTCGCATCCATATGTCAAGACTGGGACATAGTTGGAGCGGTATACAGCCATCTTCGTTTTCTTACCAACCTCTCTCTTGCTGAGGAATCCTCGATTTATGGCCTGAAAAAGTCTCCCAGCTGCTGCTTTTCGAGTGGCCAACTCTTCTTTGATGCCTCCCTTTCGGTCTATAATAGCTCCGAGGTATTTAAAGTGGTCGACCTGCTCCAGGACCTGTTCTCCCAGCTTAATCTGATGTCTTCTTTCTTCTCGTGATATCACCATGGATTTTGTTTTAGAGCTGCTTATGACCATCCCTCTCTTCTCCAGCTCTTCCTTCCAGACTTGCAGGTTGGATTGGAGATGTGCCTCTGATTTAGCAATCAGGGCAACATCATCAGCAAATGCCAGCTCCGAAATATAGACCTGTCTCATCTTCCAGTACCCCACTGAATACTTTCTTGTTCTCTCCTTACATGCCTTGATGACATCGTCCATAAGGAGTATGAAGAGGTAAGGTGATAGGATATCACCTTGTCTTACACCAGTGGTGGTCCTGAACTCTTCTGACTTATGGTTTGCTGTCCTCACATAATTTCTGCAAGACTTGTAGAAGCTCTGTATAGCATGAATCAGAGGTGCTGGAATATTCTTCCTTGCCAAACAGTCCCAAAGTTTGCTCCAGGGGACCCTGTCAAACGCCTTTTCCAGATCTATGAAACAAAGATGGATCTCACTCTTATACTCAAGGGCCTTTTCACTCAGCTGTCTGAGTGTGAAGATTAGGTCTTGAGTACTTCGGTTTGCTCGGAATCCGCACTGGACCTCATCCAATTGTGGCTCAGCTAGGCGTCGGAGTCTCTGCTCTAGGATTCTAGAGTAGATTTTACCAGGGACACTGAGAAGGGATATGCCTCTATGGTTTCCACATTGTCGATTGTCACCCTTTTTGAAAATTGGTGTTATGATGGCAATCTCCCAATCCTTTGGTATGGTCTTGTTGTACCACGCTGCCTGTAAAACCCTTAAGAGTAATAGGTCGCCTGATGCTCCCATGAACTTAACCATTTCTGGTGTTATACCATCATGCCCTGCTGCTTTGCCCATCTTGATTTTCTCCAGTGCTGCCTTCAGTTCTTCCATCTTTATGTCATCTTCACCATCATTGGTTTTCTCTTCTGTGCTAGTGGTTATCATTTCTGATGTTTCACCATGCTCACCATCCAGGAGTTCTGAGAAATATTCTTTCCATCTTTCCATTACTTCCTTCGGGGCAGTAAGCAATTTGCCTTGCTTGTCCTTAATAAATTTGAGAGGGCATTGTTTTTCCTTCCTCATGTTCTTTAGGGTCTTATAGAACAATTTCTGGTTTTCTTGTGCATCTTTTTCTAGCTTTTCTCCAAATTCTTCCCAGGACTTCTGTTTTGCTGCTAGCACTTTGTTCTTTGCTTCTGTTCTGAGTGTCACATATTCTCTATATTTTTCCATTTGTCCTGTTGTGTTTTTAGCTCCTAAGTATTGTTTCCATGCCATTTTCTTCTCTCTTATTTTCTCTTTGACTTCCTCTGTCCACCAAGGTGTCCTCTTTCTCTGGTTCCCAAGTCGGACTTCACCGCATGCTTCTGCAGCAGCTGTCTTTATGATATCCTTGAATTTATTCCAGAGGGTTTCCAAGTCATCCGGTCGTTCTTCTGTGTTGCTCACTGCTGTAGCAATAAGCCCCTGATATCTGGTCTTAATTTCTGGCTCTCTCAGCTTGTAGGTCCTAATGCTCATTTCTCCTGCTCGTTTACTTGGTTTCTTGCGTGATGTTGGGCAGTTCCTAGGCTGAGCAACTCTTTCAGTTGTTCTTTTGATTGTTAGCAGGTAGTGATCACTTCCAATCTCTGGCCCCTTACAGACTCTAGCATCTCGGACATATTGAAATCAGCAGTATTACAATGAAAAAATAATGAACTCCTGACAATTTCCCATAGAACACTAGAGGACAATAAGTGCCAAGTGCAAAAGGAATGGTTATAAATACTAGTGTTAGTACAGTTAACTTCAGAAAGCTCGGAAACCATCTAGTAAAATTAGACTGCAGAGAGAAGACTCGGAGTGCTGACTTCTGTTTAAAAATAGCTATTAGGCAGAACACAGAGCTCACCAAGCGGTTTAAATTGGTTCGTAGATGTTGCCGGAGGTTGATATATTATTCTTTTATGAGCCATACTGGACATCACTGTTGAAATATGTTAATGGACATTCGTATTATTAGCACGGGATACACTGTTGAAAGTATAGTGCTTCATTACTTTTGAAATATGATGCGTCATCTCATATTTCTCATACGCCCACACAGAGCTTTAAATAAATAGATGTATGCTGCCAGGTGAAGGGTGTGTGGGAAGAATCACTCACACCACACAGCTCTACAAGTCATGGATCGTTAAACGACTGGTGACAGTTAATGAACAGTTTATTAACGCTACACACAGTCACAATGACACAGTACGAAATACAGCATATTACACAGCTTATAATAGCATACAAAAAGGATCCACATCGTAGTACTAGCGTATAATAATAATCCATCAAGAAGACTGCTGGCAATCGCAGTACTAATAGTTATAGGGCCTCCAAATACATTACATCTCAGCGCTATTTAATCCATCAAGAAGACTGCTGACAATGGCAGTACTAATAGTTATAGGGCCTCCAAATACATTACATCTCAGCGCTATTTAATCCATCAAGAAGACTGCTGGCAATCGCAGTGCTAATAGTTATAGTACCTCCAAATACATTACATCTCAGCGCTATTTAATCCAATAAGAAGACTGCTGGTAATCGCAGTGCTAATAGTTATAGGGCCTCCAAATACATTACATCTCAGTAATAATAAACCATCAAAAAGTCTGCTGGCAATCGCAGTACTAATAGCTATAGGGCCTCCAAATACATTACATCTCCATAATAATAAACCATCAAGAAGTCTGCTGGCAATCGCAGTACTAATAGCTATAGGGCCTCCAAATACATTACATCTCAGCGCTATTTAATCCATCAAGAAGACTGCTGACAATGGCAGTACTGATAGTTATAGGGCCTCCAAATACATTACATCTCAGAACACTGGCCTGTACACTATAAGGCCTTAGGAACATTTCCTTAAATAAAGTACATCTTATCTTCAGATAATCACATATAAATCCATAAGCGATAATGCCTGTACCGAAATATCCACTGGTACACACTGAAAAACTCATTAAACATCTCCTCAGTCCCTCGTTCGGGAACACACTCACGAAAAACATTCTCTCCCAGAACTCCCCAGCCAATCACACATGCGTGGGGCTAACTGCCTGAGAACTCGCTCACAGCTCAAAAATAGCTTAGAAAATTCATCTCACGCGGTAACTCAGCCGCAGTGAGAAGCGTTCAGAATCTCGAAGATTCGAATATAATTCGTTCATATATTTTTTAAATAAATTAACATCTAGTCAAACGCTGTTCAAGTGGGATAACCACAATAATCTCTAGTACATCCCAGACTTATAACGATTAATGCCCTTGCTTAGATTTGGACTTAACAGTTTACACCACCTCCCGGGGAAAAAAATGATATCATTTTTTTGAAAAAATCACATCAGCCAAAAAATAAGTGGGTAATAAAGATCTAATATCTGGATATTATAATCAACCTGTTAAGTCAAAATTATACATCGACCAAAAAATATCAGCATAATGTGTAAAGCAGAAAACAAAGCATACAAAATAATCAGCTAAGTCTACAGAGATAATCTGCTTTCAACCAAGTTACGTCTATTCAGCATAGAATTAACCTAACAATATACAGGATGTAAGTATCAGTATAGTAGGATGAAGAAGAATACAAATAGAATCAAGTGACACTTAGATAAAATATAGGATTATAAATAGGATATGAACCGATACTGAAAATCAATCACAGAGATGGAATGGAATGAAGAATTATCAGTTAAGAAAGAATGAATTCGAAGATCTATATGAATAGAAAGATGATAATAATACATCCTAATAACTTTTTAGATCAACAACGCATTATATAACTAAATGCAATTATGACAAAAAAGCATAGAACAAAAGCAATATATATATATATATATATATATATATATATATATATATATATATATATATATATATATATATATGTATGTATGTATGTATACCAAAACATAAAAGAAAGCTATAACTAGATATAGCATAATCAGGAATTTAACGAAGTTATAAAACATATTCATACTAAAATGAATGATCATAGCCATCACACACTAAAATAACAACACCGCCATAAATAAATTCCAATTAAGAAATACATCATAATATCAGAAAAAACCAGATCTCAAAATACACATATCACTATACATAATTACCTCTAGCGAACAGTCGAGCGCTGGGTACAGAAAAAAAATATCACAATGACAGAAAGAACATTTTTCCCAAAAAGTAAAAACAAAAATATTTCATACCGCTTGTGGTAAAATGGGATGTTATAAATATTTATAGGGGACTAGTGTACTGACTGAGATCAGCTGTGAAGGTATCTGTATCTAATAATGTGGAGTATTACAGATAACCTTACTTGCTACCACACATATATATATATATATATATATATATATATATATATATATATATATATATATATATATATATATATATATATATATATATATATATATATATATATATATATATATATATATATATATATATATATATCTCAGTCAGACCTATTCTGAAATATTGTGATGACTACGTTGAATGTCTAGGGTTATGAAAATGATGAAGTGTAAGTCACAACAACAACAGACAGATAAACAATTTAATTTATTTCACAGTACTTTACAACAACACTGTGACACTCACACACAAGTAACACTCTATAAGACTATCTTAAAAGAGTCAGTTTGAAAAGTCAAATATATATATATATATATATATATATATATATATATATATATATATATATATATATATATATATATATATATATATATATATATATATATATATATATATGTATTAATTTCTTTACATAGAGATATCCTGATTCAACTATACAGTGAACCAGGAATCACAATCAATATTCTTACAAGTAGTATGTACACAGTTTATCAATTTAATCTTGTTATTGACATATTTTATTATTCTTATCTTATGTGTGTAAGTGTGAAGTAGTAATATGAGTTAATACTGGTTTTGTTTTTCAAGCTAGAGTGTTGTTTGTCATCATGACTTCAAGTGTCTTATCATTGGGAAAAGTTCACAGTTCCTGTCAATTTAAACAGTTTATATTCCCTCTTTATTTACTGTCAATTTTAGAGGGGGGGGGGGGGGGGGCACATAATGTTGAGCTCCATGGCCACACTTTCTTAACTTTCGTGATGACTGCAGTAAAAGACTCCTCTGCTCGATTACTTCAATGAGTTCTGGAGCCACCTCACTGGTCGCTATCTGGACCCAGTAGTATGCTGTCAGCCTCAGGATTCAGTAACTCAGGCCAAATGCTGCCTCAATGACTTTTGACCACCGTCCCTGAAACAAGAAGGTTGTACCTCCTATTTCCAAACTAAGTCATAATCCATTTCCACAATGAGCACAATACATAACAAACACTTGTGTTCAGTGCTGTAGGCCACTGCTAGCTTCATCTGAAACAAATTACACCAGTATACTCCTTCCTAATGGTTACTACGCCTCTGCCATTCCAGCATTATTTCTTCCTAGTCCATAAGATAGGTGTCAGTGTACTGTTTGGCAATCCCATGCAGTTTTACTTTTTTCCGACACCTCCTATTCAGGTTGGAGCAATATTTAGGCTTTTCTCAAGTTGGCCACTGAACTACACACATATATATAGACATAATTCATCAATTCACATTCAATTTTCATTAAAAAGATATCAAATATTTCAGCTTACCACAATTCAATGGAAATAATAAACAGTTTCGTTGACTGGCAATGAATAGGCACAAATTCCGATCTGCCTCTTGTCCCAGGCTTTTATTTTAGAAAAAAATATGCACTGGTGCTCAACGCACTGTTCTTAGTAGGTTTATTACAAGATGTGGCAAGGAACAGACGCTCTGAACTGACTATATTGGCAGATCTAACCAATCATGCCATGTCTACACATCTTTTCAAAAAAGTACCCCTTCTATTCGTTTCCCATAACAACAAAAAACTAGTATTTGCAGTCCAACTAATCGTGTTTAGTCTTACATCTCATTCCCGCCAATCAAATAGGAGTTAACATGGTAGGCTATTTCCGTAACGTAATGTTTTTCAAACACGTTATAAAAAAAAATTGTATGAGCAGAAATAATTTCATGCTGTCAGGCACCCCCACTATTGTATTTTGGCCATAATTATTTTATTAACAGACTAAAGGCGTAACACATAACATATTCTTGGCTAGCAAGTCCTGCCGTACAATAATATATAAGTTAAAGCGAGCTACATGGTGGCGTTCAAAATATGTGTTTTCCAAAGATAGTCGTATATTTGTTTTTTACCACGCGTTCACTTCTTTGTCATAGGGTGTCTTCTGTACTTTCAGGAGCTTAGATGTAATTCAGTAGAATTTCATATTTCCTAATAAGCATTTTTCATGTTTTTAAACCTGATTCTTGTAGTAGTAGTAGTAGTGTTTTTCTGACACTGTTTATTTGAAAAAAAGTTAGTGCTGGCCTTACACGTGGGATTGGCGTTACTATTAATCGCGCGACGCGTGTAGTGTTGCATGCTTCCTGCCTTCAGTCGTCCCTCTCTCTCTCCTACTTTCATCTGTCTTTTAGTTACGCCGTGTATAAAATGGAATGAATGAAATATTAAATCTAGGTCATTGATCAGCTTGCGTATCTCAAGGTTTTTCTTAGAAAGGCAGTACACGTTTCATTGAAGAAAGCGTGTAGTGATACAGTAGGCTTTTACTATCAACGTGAAAGCGTTACAATTTGCAGACGAAGTAGAAAACAAGGGGGATTTCGAGTACAGTCATTGTGACAGCACTGTTCTTTACCATTCTTCTTTCCTTTTATTAATTTTATTTGTTAGGCTTTGCATTTACGTTTTAATTTATATATGTGGATTAGAATTTCTCACGACAAATCCTCCCCACTTAAAACAGACGTTATATGTCAGTCTATAATTCTATATACACATAGAGAAATTTCTTATTATTCCTGGGATTTAGGGTGATTCTCATCACACGGATGGCGGCTTAAAAAATCCGCTCCCAGATTTGTTTTTCCACTTATATACTCTATGCTAAACTCAAATGGCTGCATCAATAAAGACCAACGGAGTAATCTAGAATTCTCATATCTAGCCTGTGCTAGAAACGACAAAGGTTTGTGATCCGTTTGTAACTTAAATGCCTTCCCATACAGATAAATATTGAATTTCTTTATCGCCCATATTACTGCAAGACATTCTTTTTCGCTAGTTGAGTAGTTGATTTCAGCTTTATTCAATTTTCTGCTAGCATATGCCACTGGGCTTAATTCCCCATCCAATGCATCTGATTTCTGTAGTAGAGTTGCACCTAACCCAATATTACTGGCATCCGTTCTTACTATGAATTCTTGACTTAAGTCAGGTAATTTCAAAATAGGTTTACTTGTGAGCTTTTCCTTCAATTCCTGGTAAGCCATTTCACATTGTGGTGTCCATGTAATGCGATCTGGATGTCCTTTACGTGTCAAATCAGTTAACGGTGCACATATGGAATTAAAGTTTTTGATATACTTCTGGTAGAAACCACATAATGAGACAAAGGATCTCACGTCCTTCTTGGTTTGTGGTCTCGGGGCTTTCTGTAGTTTCTCTAAATTCTTTGGGTCAGGGGTCATGTTTCCCTGATAAACTGTGTGTCCCAAAAATTCCAATTCTTTACATCCAACGCAACATTTGGTTGGTTGGGCTGTTAAATTCGCTTCCCTAAGTCGATTAAACAGCATGTTCAGAGAGTCAATGTGTTCCTCAAATGT
Organism: Oreohelix idahoensis; assembly: GCA_024509875.1. Lineage (NCBI taxonomy): Eukaryota > Metazoa > Mollusca > Gastropoda > Stylommatophora > Oreohelicidae > Oreohelix > Oreohelix idahoensis. Next base: position 246,794 of record JAMPIV010010916.1, read on the forward strand.
TTCTGTTGCTATAAGGATATCATCCATGAAATTTGTTATACATGGATTATTCAGAGGGTCCAATAATTTTCTCATCATTCTAGAGAAGACACTAGGCGCATTCTTCAATCCAAATGGCAATCTATTAAACTCATAGTGTCCTTCTGAGGTACTAAAAGCTAGGTATGGTCTAACCTCAGGCTTTACTGGAATCTGATAGTATCCTTTACTCAGATCCACTTTTGAGAAATATTTAGCTTTATTTAGTCTGGCAAACAACTGATTTGTATCCGGCAATGGATCCACCTGTCCTTCTGTAATAGCATTCAGTCTCCTGTAATCTATACAGAGTCTATGTTCTCCAGAGGGCTTCCTTAAAAGTACAACACTGGAACTATACGAAGATTCACTGTGTGAAATAATTCCTTCCTTCAACAAATAGTCTATCTCTTCCTTCAAAGCTTTCTCCTTAGCAAAAGGAATCGAATAGGGTTTCATACAGACAGGTGTGGGGTCTATCAGTTTCATATCATATTCCAATAGGTTTGTATGCCCTGGTCGGTCTGTTAACACCTCTGCATGATTATCTAGAACCTGTTGCACTCTCTCTTCTGAGTTTTCGTTAAATGTGTACTGATTTTCACCTGTGCTGCTGTCTCACAGGGGTGTAATGGATATTCAAATGATGAAAGTGGTTCCTTTTTCATCTCCATGGCGATGGACAAGGTCAACAAGTGTGTCTCTTCCTGATGTTCTCTTTCCAAATATTTCTTCAGGAGATTCACATGATAGATTTTTTCTTTCCCCTTCTTATCTATCTTATAATTGGTTCTAGACACCTTCTCTAGAACTGTATATGGACCTTGCCATCCAATTTGTAACTTATTCTGACTACCGGGTAGAAGAAGCAGTACCTTCTCTCCCACAGCCAAATTTCTGTCTTTAGCTTTCCTGTTATAATAGGCAGCATGTTTCTTCCTGGCTTGTTTCAAATTTTCATTGGCAAGTTTCCAGCCAGTTTTTAAACGAGTGGTCAGCTCATTCACATATTGGTATGAGGATGTAATATTTTCCTCTGCCTTTTCATCAGTCCACGTTCTTAACAGCGCTTCTAGTGGACCTTTTATTGGCCTTCCAAATAATAATGTTGCCGGGGCCATACCGGTTGAACTATGGGGTACCTCCCGATAAGCAAAGAGGGCGGCGTGCAGGTACTGGTCCCATGTATCTGGTTTTTCGTGTGCCAACTTTCTCAGGATTGACATCAATGTGCCATTAAATCTTTCCACTTGGCCGTTCCCTTGGGGATGGTACACACTACAATGGAAGTGTTTGGCCTGGAAGATCCTGAAAACTTCTTCTGTTAGTTTCCCCTTGAACTGAGAGCCATTATCAGTCAAGATTTGATTGGGAAAGCCTAACCTTGTGAAAATTGTGAGCAATGCCTCTGCCACATGTTTAGAATCAATCGATGACAGGGCTACCGCCTCTCCCCACATAGAACAAGTGTCCACCAGAGTCAGAATGTAGCTGTTCCTTCTCTTGGTTCGGGTGAGAGGTCCCACAAGATCCACGGCAACTCTCTCAAAGGGTGTTCCCACTATGGGCATTTCTCCCAGAGTTGCTGGTGCAGTCCAATGTTTAGGTGCTACTCGTTGGCACTCTGGACAGGATTTTACATATCGTTTGATATCTTCAGTTATTCCTGGCCAGAAATAGTGACAAGCTATACGCTGTCCTGTTGCGCTGATCCCCATATGACCACTGAAGGGAATCGCATGCCCTAGTTCCAACACTTTAGTCCTATATGAAGTGGGAAGGACCAGCTGTCCGTGACCATTGGATTCAGATCCAGCCTTCCTATAAATCAGTTTGTTCTTCATATAAAACTCTCCCTTGCCTGGAGGTGTATGAGATTTGGGCAACTTCTTGAAACACGGCTTGAGTGTTTTGTCCTCAGCCTGTGCCTTCCTCATCTCATCTGGATGAGTATTTATTGGATTATCCTCTTCCTTTTTAGACTGTGATCTGGTCTGCACTGTTGCCAATATCACAGGTCTCTTGGGATTCCCCAAGAAGACATATCTACACCCCAATATCAGAGGGTAGATTGGCTCATTTATCACTGCTGCTTTTATGATTCCTTCCACATATCGCGTTTTCACCTTTATCCGGGCGACGGGAAGTGTCATGGTAGCTACATCCTTGGTTGCAGTTTGAATCTCCACTGTTTCTGTGGTGTATTGATCGGCCTGCACCAGGTGAGAACTCACAACGGAATCGTAATCTAAACCGGTATCATATAAACACCTTATAGTGACACCATTACAGATGACATCTTCACACACTGGGGGGTGGTATGGTTCCTGTAGTTCTGCAGGTTTGACCTTCTTTTCCTTTTTCCCAGATGTCATAGCAGCACAATGAGGAGGTTTCCTTCTACAATGGTCAGTGTCATGATTGTTCATCTTACAATTTTTACACCACCTTTTTCCTTGGTTGAAAGATTTTCTTTCATCATATTTCCTTTCATCGAATTGTGGGATTTTATTTTTATTGTCATACCGTGGCCTATCAAATTGGTGCTTACCTTTGTTTTGATCTCTAGGATCAAATTTATTAAAGTTCTGTGGTGCCCTAAAATTATCCATCTGTTTCTTTTTATTACCTGATACCTCTGCCTGAGCTGCTTGATACCTTTCAGCAACATTTAGCAACTCACCCAGCCTCTCTGCACCTTGTTCCATGAGAAACTTTCTCAGGTCTGGAGCCATGGACTCTCTTAATTGTTCTATAAGGACCATTTCCTTAAGATCTTGGGTTTTCCCCAGAGAAGTCCATTTCTCCAAGTATGTCTCTATTCGTGCAGAGAACTGGTGATAGGTTTCACCTGACAGTAGTTTAGCATTCCTAAATTTTTTCCTATAAAATTCTGCGTTCTTTTCATATCTTAACAAAAGAGCCTGCTTTAGCATGTCATAATTTTCCTGATCACCTCTGCTCATTTTGGCAAAAACTTCATAAGCTGCCCCACGAAGTCCTTGAGATAACTTTAAGCTCCACCTTTCTCTCTCTAACCCATACGTGGTAGCTAATAGTTCATACCTATTTAGATAGCTCTCTATATCATCGTCTTTCTCAACAAAATGATCTAAATGAAAATTCATAGCTGAGGTTGAGGCTCCCTGGCTAGCAGTGGCATCAGAGGCAAAGGGACTGGCACCATTTTCAGGAGCATGGCCTTGAAACTCAAACTCCCTTAGTCGTAACTCATGTTCCCTTTGTAATCTCTTCTCCTCCTTTTCTGCTTCCCTCTCTGCAGTCAATCTTCTTTCTTCTGCTTCCAATTTCTTAGCCTCTTTGTCAGCCTCAATCTGCAACCTCTTAGCCTCAGCCTCAATCTGCAACCTCTTAGTCTCAGCCTCTAATTTTCTTTCGGCCTCTTTTTCTAATCTTCTTTCTTCCCGTTCAATATATTTGTCACATTCAGCAGTGACATAAGCAATCATAATTTGCCCGTCCATTCCTAACTCTTTCGCAGTCTGTACAGCAGCAGATCGAAATTTGGCCAGGTCCGCCATTTTCTAACAGATAAATGTAAACAATTTCTAACTAAACAATATACTCTGTAATTAATTATGTCATTACAACACAGGCACTGAGAGCTCAACCTTATTTAATTCCACCCAAGGATACCTTTTAATTCTTATAATTCCCAATATATATAACAGGAGAAAGTTCAATATCCCGGCTTGGCCCCCAATATATGTGGTAAAATGGGATGTTATAAATATTTATAGGGGACTAGTGTACTGACTGAGATCAGCTGTGAAGGTATCTGTATCTAATAATGTGGAGTATTACAGATAACCTTACTTGCTACCACATATATATATATATCTCAGTCAGACCTATTCTGAAATATTGTGATGACTACGTTGAATGTCTAGGGTTATGAAAATGATGAAGTGTAAGTCACAACAACAACAGACAGATAAACAATTTAATTTATTTCACAGTACTTTACAACACTGTGACACTCACACACAAGTAACACTCTATAAGACTATCTTAAAAGAGTCAGTTTGAAAAGTAGTAATATGAGTTAATACTGGTTTTGTTTTTCAAGCTAGAGTGTTGTTTGTCATCATGACTTCAAGTGTCTTATCACTGGGAAAAGTTCACAGTTCCTGTCAATTTAAACAGTTTATATTCCCTCTTTATTTACTGTCAATTTTAGAGGGGGGCACATAATGTTGAGCTCCATGGCCACACTTTCTTAACTTTCGTGATGACTGCAGTAAAAGACTCCTCTGCTCGATTACTTCAATGAGTTCTGGAGCCACCTCACTGGTCGCTATCTGGACCCAGTAGTATGCTGTCAGCCTCAGGATTCAGTAACTCAGGCCAAATGCTGCCTCAATGACTTTTGACCACCGTCCCTGAAACAAGAAGGTTGTACCTCCTATTTCCAAACTAAGTCATAATCCATTTCCACAATGAGCACAATACATAACAAACACTTGTGTTCAGTGCTGTAGGCCACTGCTAGCTTCATCTGAAACAAATTACACCAGTATACTCCTTCCTAATGGTTACTACGCCTCTGCCATTCCAGCATTATTTCTTCCTAGTCCATAAGATAGGTGTCAGTGTACTGTTTGGCAATCCCATGCAGTTTTACTTTTTTCCGACACCTCCTATTCAGGTTGGAGCAATATTTAGGCTTTTCTCATGTTGGCCACTGAACTACACACATATATATAGACATAATTCATCAATTCACATTCAATTTTCATTAAAAAGATATCAAATATTTCAGCTTACCACAATTCAATGGAAATAATAAACAGTTTCGTTGACTGGCAATGAATAGGCACAAATTCCGATCTGCCTCTTGTCCCAGGCTTTTATTTTAGAAAAAAATATGCACTGGTGCTCAACGCACTGTTCTTAGTAGGTTTATTACAAGATGTGGCAAGGAACAGACGCTCTGAACTGACTATATTGGCAGATCTAACCAATCATGCCATGTCTACACATCTTTTCAAAAAAGTACCCCTTCTATTCGTTTCCCATAACAACAAAAAACTAGTATTTGCAGTCCAACTAATCGTGTTTAGTCTTACATCTCATTCCCGCCAATCAAATAGGAGTTAACATGGTAGGCTATTTCCGTAACGTAATGTTTTTCAAACACGTTATAAAAAAAGATTTTATGAGCAGAAATGATTTCATGCTGTCAGGCACCCCCACTATTGTATTTTGGCCATAATTATTTTATTAACAGACTAAAGGCGTAACACATAACATATTCTTGGCTAGCAAGTCCTGCCGTACAATAATATATAAGTTAAAGCGAGCTACATGGTGGCGTTCAAAATATGTGTTTTCCAAAGATAGTCGTATATTTGTTTTTTACCACGCGTTCACTTCTTTGTCATAGGGTGTCTTCTGTACTTTCAGGAGCTTAGATGTAATTCAGTAGAATTTCATATTTCCTAATAAGCATTTTTCATGTTTTTAAACCTGATTCTTGTAGTAGTAGTAGTAGTGTTTTTCTGACACTGTTTATTTGAAAAAAAGTTAGTGCTGGCCTTACACGTGGGATTGGCGTTACTATTAATCGCGCGACGCGTGTAGTGTTGCATGCTTCCTGCCTTCAGTCGTCCCTCTCTCTCTCCTACTTTCATCTGTCTTTTAGTTACGCCGTGTATAAAATGGAATGAATGAAATATTAAATCTAGGTCATTGATCAGCTTGCGTATCTCAAGGTTTTTCTTAGAAACGCAGTACACGTTTCATTGAAGAAAGCGTGTAGTGATACAGTAGGCTTTTACTATCAACGTGAAAGCGTTACAATTTGCAGACGAAGTAGAAAACAAGGGGGATTTCGAGTACAGTCATTGTGACAGCACTGTTCTTTACCATGCTTCTTTCCTTTTATTAAATTTATTTGTTAGGCTTTGCATTTACGTTTTAATTTATATATGTGGATTAGAATTTCTCACGACACCGCTAAGTTAAATAAAAATGGTATTTTAAAATTTTCTAGTTTAACCTTATATTAATATAGCAAAAATGTAATTAGCTTTAACAAAAATGTGTGACATACAAAAATTCTTATACTTAATAATAATAATAAATTCGCGCCAAACACGGCGCATAAGGCAGAAACCAGTGCTCTCCAGGTTGTTCGTTGTGACGCCACTCCTCTTAGCTCTTGCACATTATTTAGGCCCAACGTTCTTCCTTCTCTTATTATTGTTCTTCTAAGTGTTTCTTTTGGTCTTCCTTTTTTCCTCTTACCCTCAGGAACCCAAGTGAGCGCCTGTAGTGGTATTCTGTTGTTTTGCATTCGTAGGACATGACCGATATATGACCATCGTCTTTTCCTTATATAGTTGGAGACATATTTCTGCCTAGAGTCTTCTCTTATTTGTCGATTAGTCTTGAATTCTTTCCAACTGATGTTCATGAGTTTTCTAAGACATTTGTTCTCGAATGTATTCAGCTTGTTCTCCAATGATTTTGTTATTTTCCAACTCTCACAGCCGTATGTTAACACTGAGATAACATTTGAATTAAACAGACGAAGCTTGGTATGTATATTCAATGATCGTAATTTCCAAATGTTAGATAATCTATTGAAGGCGCTAGCTGCCAAAGCAATTCTAGTATGGATTTCTCTTGTTGTGTCACCATCCTGAGTCATTTTACTGCCTAAATAATTGAAACTTTCAACTTTCTGTAGTTTTTCCCCGTTCAAGATGATATCAAAGGTCTCGTTAGAAAAGTTCATAGCTTTAGTTTTAGAGGCATTTATTTGGAGACCTATTTTAACCGAGAGATGACACAAATTATTTACTGCTTCTTGGGATTGTCTGGGTGTTGAACTTAAGAATGCTAAATCATCTGCGAAATCCAGGTCCCCCAGGAATTTTCCATTTGTCCATTTTATACCTAATTGTTCATTGTGGGTATAGTTTCTCATAACCCAATCAATAGCTATTCCAAAAAGTAGTGGTGACATAATACAGCCTTGTTTCACCCCTGTTTCTACTGTAAACCATTCTGTATTCCCTTTATTTGTTCTAACACAACATCTTGCATTGTCATATAGCGCTTTGATTATATTCACATATTTTGTTGGAAAACCATAGATTGTAAGCAACTTCCACAATGATGGGCGGTGTAGACTATCAAAGGCTTTTTGAAAATCGACGAAGGTGATAATAAGTGGTGATTGCATTTCCACTGATTCTTCTATAATTGTTCTTAGTGTGAATATTTGATCAATACATGACCGTGTCGGCCTGAAACCCGCTTGTTCTTCTCTGATCTTTTCGTCTACATGCAATTTCAGTCTTTCTAACATCATAATAACAAGACAATAAACAGCACCGTGTATAAACGGAAATGTGTATAAAAAATGAAAGATAGGAAAGAGAGAAAGACACTCACGAACAAATTAATCAATAAACTAAGGAACAAAGAAAAAATACCACGATAACCACAATGAAACGTTACGTCACCCCTATACACTTACTTGTCCCAAAAGACAAATCGCGAACTAGACTTCGGTAAGGTATGTAGCCTTAAACCGGAATTGTCACAAAATTGACAGTTACAAACCAAATCCTAAAGAACGCTTATGAAGCCCTGGGTAAACTGGGATGTTCCCTTCATAAGTCGACATGAAACATAAAATATTCAACATAAAACACTGCATAGAACAAATAATGCACAATATATGAAAGGCTTGTTGACAACCACAAGATGGCACAGTTTCCACAACAAAAACCACTTATCTTGTTAACTGGAAATAATCCCGTCCTTTATGCCAAACAATGGGTTTCAGAAAGTCCGCTGGGGAAACAATTCACCGCATAAAGCCACTGGAGCTTGACATCTCTCACTGCAGGTCCTTCGTCCTTGACACAGTATAATTTGTGGTCGTACACCACACAGGTAAACAGCAACTGAAATACTGCAAATCATCTACTTGAAGCACACGTGTAGAATGACTGCAAATCAACTTGAACTCCCTCTGTAGTTGTAGGGGTACACAGTCTATCAATCACGTTGATAATCCACATGAAAAGGGGTACTTTACATCTCTTGTATACTATGATGGTAAACTTCTGTAATCGCGCCTCCAAAATACTGGCACAGTTTACTTGAAAACTCCAATTCAAAAAGTAGAACTGGATATCTCTGCATATCTTAGAAATGCAAATATTAGGTATGTTATAGTCCTGTTTATAGATGGGTATTACACCATGTAAGTTTGAAAACCACCTCTATTGCATCCGTAGTTGGTGATGTCATCAGTGTAAAGTTTGATAATGATGATGGATTCTTAAATGCGCCACACAGCGTAGAAGAGAGTCATGTAACGCGGATGTCGTAGGCATCACGCCCGAAAGTTTGGTCCACCACTGTTGCCGGAGGTTGATATATTATTCTTTTATGAGCCATACTGGACATCACTGTTGAAATACGTTAATGGACATTCGTATTATTAGCACGGGATACACTGTTGAAAGTATAGTGCTTCATTACTTTTGAAATATGATGCGTCATCTCATATTTCTCTGTACGCCCACACAGAGCTTTAAATAAATAGATGTATGCTGCCAGGTGAAGGGTGTGTGGGAAGAATCACTCACACCACACAGCTCACGTACAAGTCATGGATCGTTAAACGACTGGTGACAGTTAATGAATAGTTTATTAACGCTACACACAGTCACAATGACACAGTACGAAATACAGCATATTACACAGCTTATAATAGCATACAAAAAGGATCCACATCGTAGTACTAGCGTATAATAATAATCCATCAAGAAGACTGCTGGCAATCGCAGTACTAATAGTTATAGGGCCTCCAAATACATTACATCTCAGCGCTATTTAATCCATCAAGAAGACTGCTGACAATGGCAGTACTAATAGTTATAGGGCCTCCAAATACATTACATCTCAGCGCTATTTAATCCATTAAGAAGACTGCTGGCAATCGCAGTGCTAATAGTTATAGGGCCTCCAAATACATTACATCTCAGCAATAATAAACCATCAAGAAGTCTGCTGGCAATCGCAGTACTAATAGCTATAGGGCCTCCAAATACATTACATCTCCATAATAATAAACCATCAAGAAGTCTGCTGGCAATCGCAGTACTAATAGCTATAGGGCCTCCAAATACATTACATCTCAGCGCTATTTAATCCATCAAGAAGACTGCTGACAATGGCAGTACTGATAGTTATAGGGCCTCAAAATACATTACGTCTCAGCGCTATTTAATCCATCAAGAAGACTGCTGACAATGGCAGTACTGATAGTTATAGGGCCTCCAAATACATTACATCTCAGAACACTGGCCTGTACACTATAAGGCCTTAGGAACATTTCCTTAAATAAAGTACATCTTATCTTCAGATAATCACATATAAATCCATAAGCGATAATGCCTGTACCAAAATATCCACTGGTACACACTGAAAAACTCATTAAACATCTCCTCAGTCCCTCGTTCGGGAACACACTCTCACGAAAAACATTCTCTCCCAGAACACCCCAGCCAATCACACATGCGTGGGGCTAACTGCCTGAGAACTCGCTCACAGCTCAAAAATAGCTTAGAAAATTCATCTCACGCGGTAACTCAGCCGCAGTAAGAAGCGTTCAAAATCTCGAAGATTCGAATATAATTCGTTCATATATTTTTTTAAATAAATTAACATCTAGACAAACGCTGTTCAAGTGGGATAACCACAATAATCTCTAGTACATCCCAGACTTATAACGATTAATGCCCTTGCTTAGATTTGGACTTAACAGTAGATATTACTAAAGTCATCATAGTCTGAAGCAGAAACATCTAGCACTACCGACAACATCCTTGGTGAGAGTCGTCAGCACAACGAGGTAACTTACTACATTTACGTTCTAACTAGTAGTGACAACGTAAGATAGGTGAAAGTAAACTTTCGTTTCGTCAAGTGACTTTATAAAGAAAGTATTCTTTCGTTTCGTCAAGTGACTTTATAACGCTTCAACCAATTTCAGTGTTATGCTATGCTAAGCGCTACTCAAGAGAACATTATTGAAAAAGTGTTACTAAAACTTTTAGAAAAGACAGGAACGGGCTATACCAACTTTCGACTTATAGAAGCCCATTTAACCAGATGAGAATTGAAGCGAAGAACAATAACGTTAAATACAGATTTATTATTGAGAAGCTAGCTCAGTGATTCCCAACCAGTTGTTAGAAATTCTTGATGACGTGACCAAACATCCATCTTACGACTTGTTGTAGACGACCGACGACTTAAAATGTATTCCAGCCTCTAGGAAGACGACTAAGGACACGCCATAAACTTTTCGATGTAACTTGATGTTCAATTTCGAACCAACGCTGTTCTGGGATCCTCCTCAATAAACATAAGAAAACGCCTGCTTCGGTAGTTAATATATCTTTAAGAGTCTTTGGTGTGATGTCAAAATCTTGTGTCGTTCAAATAACACGGTGTATCTTGTGGAGATGGTAATGGCCAAAAAACATACTATAAAGTTCAGCAGGGTTATAAGAAAACCTGTTAACTGAGGTTTTCACTCTCATATGGATATAAAGGTCAACTAACTGAGAATGGAAATCTATAACTCTAAAGGCTTGAACTGGGAAAGGTGCGATGCACGAGACCAAGGTTTGAATCCCATCTAGCACAAACCCCTCTGAGTTAGAAATATTTTGGGAAGTTGGCTGGAGTTGCGAGCCTTGTTTCTCATACGTCCGGAAGCTCCATATATAAGGGCGGTCGAAAATGATTTTTTAAACAAGGACAGTGAACCTCGTTTCGACAACACACACACCATTTTGATCTTACCAGTGAAAGTTCTCAGTACGCTACACAAGACGAATTTCAGATAAGTTTTTTCTCTTCGCTAACATATTTAATCTCAATATTATTAATAACCTCTAGTATTGGTTAATTGCTTTTAACGTTAGTTAATAATTGATTGGAGTATTGGTTTAAATAAAAATATAAGTGAAATAGAATAAATAAGCCCAGGTAGGCCAACCACGTGGGGTCTTCTTTTGTAAAGTGCCGTAGCCATCTTGTTTTTCTTTGTGTAATTAATACAGGCATCTTTCATCGTTGAGACGCGCGTGAACAAAATTAAAGTTAATTCAAATTTACTAGCTTAGTAGTAGGACTAGTCAGCTTTTAACTATTGATATCTAAACATAATTTAAAATTTATATATTAAAAAAAATATTAATAACTTGTCTTGTGTTAATTTAGCATAGATAGAGCATAAATACTAATTGTAAGTCATCAGTGATAGGTATAAAATAAAGATAGAGTAATTAGCCAATATTTAAAAAAAAAAAAAAGAGAGAAAGAAGTGCAGCCAGCTTATAATGCCAAGGGAAATAATCTACTAATTATTTTTTAAATTGTTTTATTTTTAGTAAAATAAATAGGCCTAGTCATAATATATCTTAATTTGTGTTATTTAGCATTAGACAGAGTGAACCAGAGGATAAATCACAATGCCACCAATGCTCAGGTCGCAATCCGGAGAGGGAAAAGCATGGGTCAAACCAGCTGAAAAGGGTAGAACACCAAACCCGACAGAAAAGAACAGGATCACTAGCCCTATAGTCAGAAACACAGAAATTGGACCCAAAATAGAAACAATAAAGGAAAATCTGAAAGGAGGCGCAATTAAAACTGCAGTAAGCAGAAACAACAAAAACGAAGACGCAGGAACCCGGACAGCAAACAAACAGACAGGACACAGGAAAGAAGACAACCACGAGACCACAAGCAAAAAAAGTCAGGAAACCAGAGGAGGAGAAAACAAAGAAACCAAAAACAGAATCAAAATAACTCAGATAGCTGGAACAGAAGCCACACTGAGATCTCTCCCGGATGACAAAATCCTGGTCATTCTAGAAGCAATAATAGGAAAAAAATATATTGACAAAGTGCAAAGACATGGAAATGGAGTAACAATCACTGTAAACAACACAGAAAAAGGCAAGGCACTGTTACATGAATTAAAAAGTAACCCAAAAGAAGCACAACTCGCACATGGGATAAAGGTAAAGATTGAATTGATCAAGGAAATTAGAAGATTCGTCATCAAAGGGGTCGACTCAAACCTAACAGAAGAGGAGATCCACACTAACATAACGAAAGAAAACCCACAAACAGAGATAGAAAAAGTAGAAAGAATCAAAACCAAAGAGCAAAAGAATACGACAGTGGTAGTGATAAGTGTAAAGGGCACAGAAATACCCAAGCAAGTCAAACTCCACCAGAGAGCCAAAATGACAGAGGTATTCATACCTAGCATTATACAATGTACAAACTGTCAAGGCTTTAGCCATACCCAACATGTGTGTAAAAGAGCGACACGGTGTAGTTTCTGTGCGGGAGCACACAGACATGTGGACTGTCCAATGGCTAAGGAGGACAAAGATTATAAACGAGAAAACAAAAACAGAAAATGTGCAAACTGCCAGGGTAACCACAGTGCCAGGTATCAGGGATGCCCAGTCTATCAAGAGACAAAACACATATTAAAAGAATCACTAGAAACAAACAAACCATTCTGGCAAATAAAAGAAAGACAGAAAACCAACAACCATCTCCAAAACTCTCAAGAAAATATCATTAAGAAACAAATAAAACAAATAACCAGTGAAATGAAAGACATAAAGGAAAAAATCCAGAAAGATGATAAAATCAAAACACCCATAAACAGTAAAGAAGATGACAACACAGAAGAGACGGAACATATCCTCATCCAAGCCAGACAGATACTAGAAGAAATGAAAACAGCACAAAAGGAAATAGAGAGAGACCTCAAAAAAATAGCAGAGATAAAAGAAGCTAATGAAGAAATCCTAAAAAAAATAGAGAGAGAAAGAGCTAGGCCTATAGAAAATATGGAAAAAAAATTTAAGGAAACAGTGGAACTACACCTACCATACCTCGCAGAAAGAGTTCAGAGTATAATGGTTACTTGGAATGATGAGTTTGTAGAGAACATAAGAGGTAAAGTGCAAAACCAAAAAAAGTAGATCCCTTATCAAAAAACCTAATAAAAACAATAACATAACTAAGCTAACCATACTAAATGGGGACCAAAGACTCTAGAGCTATCAAAGTAGTCCAGTGGAACTGTAGGGGTGCCAGGAAGAACTTGATGTCTCTTATGGGACAGTATAAGGAGGCAAAACCCATCTTCGCAATACAAGAAACCCTCCTGAACCCCAAACAAAAACTGAACTACCAAGGGTATATAACACTTAGAAATGATAGACCTGAGGGAAGAGGAGGGGGCGTGGCCTTTTTAATACATGAAGACTACAAAATATTAAATTGGGAACAATTCAACACAGAAAATATTGAAGGAATAAGTATAACATTAGACAGTGAGCCAGATAACTTAAAAATAATAAACATTTATAGCCCCAAGGGTAATATAACCGATAGGGACATTGCCACTATTAACACACAAATAGACCAAAGAACATTATTGGTAGGTGACTTTAATGCACACCATGAGGCATGGGGTAACAACAGTAATGATCCAGCAGGAAAAAGACTGTTGGACTACATTGAAAGTGCTGAGCTAATCATACTAAATGATGGCTCAGTGACAAGGGTTAACCCATGCAACAGTGGAGGAGATACAGCAATAGACATAAGTATTATAACACCAAACCTAGCCTCTACTAAATGGGAAGTACTGAATGACTCCAGCTCAGACCACTTACCCATAGAAATAAACCTAAACGACAAATATAGAACTAGTCCAAAAAGCTCGAAACCCACATTCAACCTAAAAAAGGCAAATTGGGAGTCCTTCCAATTAGAGCTAGGTAAACTAAGCATAGAACAAATTGAATCTAACAGTATAGATATATTTGCAGAAAAACTAACAAATGAGATTTTAAAAATAGCAATAAAATATATACCAAACAGGAATATGCCTGAGCACTTAAAACCAACACAAAAAGGTAAAAATAGGAAAAGAAACAAAGATAAAAATCCAGTACCATGGTGGACAGACAGATGTTCAGAACAACTGAAATTGAGGGAGAGGGCCCTTACAAAGTATAGAAAAGCCAAAACTGAAGAGAATTACACAAACTATAAAAAAATAAGAAATGAAACAAATAAAATAATATTCAGAGCTAAAGAAAAGAGTTGGAGAAAATTTTGTCAAACATTAAACCATAGGTCCCAAATAACTACAGTTTGGAGAAAACTAAAAGCAATTAAAGGAGGAAACAGCAAAAAATTTAAAATCCCAACAATTAAAATACCAGAGAGAGCTGAAACAGATAGAGAAAAAGCCAACATACTAGCTAAATACTTTTATCAGGTTAGTTCAATAGACAGTCTAGATAAGGCAGAAATAAATAGACGAAAAACACTGCTAGAAAAATTAAAAGAAGAAAATATGGAAACCACACAGGATGCTAAGTATTTAAATGCAGATATTACAGTAGATGAAATAGAAAGAGCTTTAGCAGAAAAAACCAATACTACCTCTGGGGAAGACATTCTGAGCTATGAAATCCTCAAAAAGGTACCAAATACAACTCTAAGAGTGATTGCATCCCTCTACAACAAAATCTGGCACACGGGAAAAATACCATGTTCATGGAAGACAGCAGTAGTCATCCCCATACTAAAGCCAGATAAGGAAGCACATGATGTCAGCTCATACAGGCCAATATCGTTAACATCACATCTAGGAAAAATTCTAGAAACAATAGTCAACAGCAGACTAAAATTTCATCTCGAAAAGCATAATTTGTACAGTCCAACCCAGGCAGGCTTTAGAAGCCAACATAGTACAATAGAGCAACTGCTGAGGCTGGAACATGATGTTAAAACAGGCTTCAAAAGGAATGAAAAGACAGTAGCTATATTCCTTGATGTAGCAAGAGCATATGATGAGTGTTGGAGGGAGGGTGCACTACATAAAATCAGGAAACTAGGTATAGTAGGCAGAACCTACAATTACCTAGAAAACTTCCTGCAGGATAGATACTTCATGGTACAAATAAACAATGATAGATCTGAGGTATATGAGCAACAGAATGGAATTCCCCAGGGATCAGTAATATCACCATCAATTTTTACGATTATGGTCAACGACCTAGGCGACGAGTTTAAGGACTTAAAAAACAACCTATCTCAGTTTGCAGATGATGCTGCGATATGGAGAACGGGAAGAAATCTCCCATTCCTCTATAAAACAGTACAAAAACAAATAGATAAAGTATCTGACTGGATGAACAAGTGGGGATTTAATCTAAACGTTAAAAAAACCATAGGAATGATTTTCAGTAGAGGGCGTGTAATTAAAAACAATATAATTGACATAAGCATTAATAAGCAAAAAGTATGCACAGCAAAATCAACTAGATTTCTTGGCATGGTACTAGACCAGCAACTAAACTGGAACAAACACATAGACCTTTTAGTGCAAAGCAGTAGAGGACTTATTAATATGCTAAGATATATGAAAGGAAGTGGTTGGGGCGCCTGCAATAAGACAATGTTAACATTCTATAAATCATTTATTAGAGGCAAACTTGACTATGCCAGTGTGTCTATGCATCAGCCGCCCCAAGCAATAAGAAGAAACTAGACACAGTCCAAAACCAGGCACTGTCAATAATAGCAGGTGCCTCAAAGGGAACATCAGCAGAAGCACTAGAAGTAGCGCTAGGCATTATACCCCTGGAGCTAAGGAGAAAAGAACTGAGATTCAGCTACTGGGCAAGAGTGGCAAAAGATCCAACTCACCCGGCACATAAAACCTTTGATAGGGGTAACCAGTACATAGGCCACATTCCATTAAACCATAATAGATACCCGTCAGGGTGGAAAACAATGGATGAAGTGGATCAATACCCAGACCTGTTTAATGCGATAAACAGTAGTGCTCTGTATAAAGCAAAGATCCCACCATGGGAATTAAAAGTGCCAGAAACTGACTCCCACTTATCAAAGATCATAAATAAATCTAACGACATAATCTCAGCAAAAAGTAAAACACTAGAGTACATAGAACGGTATACAAATAATAGCCTAACTATATATACAGATGGGTCCAAAGATGAAAAAGGACAATTAGGAGCAGGAATAGCAATACCAAAACTAAAAATTTTATAAAAGATACAAAGTAACAAGTAATACATCTATCTTTACAGCAGAATTAGTGGCAATCCTAAAAGCTTTAGAAATAGCTGCAGAAAATCCACCAAAAAAAGTAACCATTCTCACAGATTCCCTATCATCAGTACTAGCAATCAGAAACAGAACAGAAGGCAGCAGGCCAGACATTATAGAGGAAATACTACAGGTTAATACATATCTACAAAATATAGGATGCAGTGCAACACTAACATGGATACCATCACATGTGGGGATAGCAGGAAATGAGCTAGCAGACAAAGAAGCCAAAGGGGGGAGAACTAGCCATAACCAAATTGAAGTAGGCTTAGGGAAGTTTGAAATTAAGAGCTTAATTGCTCAAAAAATAACTAAAGAATGGATAACAGCATGGGACCTAAGTAAAAAAGCAAGACACTCATATAAAATCCTTAAAAAACCAAGCAAAAAATGTCAAATAAAAGATGAACTAAAAATACCAATTAATAAAAAAATTGCTGAGACTCAAGCTGGGAACTGGATATTTCATGATAGAGGAACCCACATGTGAAGAGTGTCAAGAACCAAACACAATTAGGCACTTTCTAGTGACTGCAAAAAATATGACCAACAGAGGCAAAACATTAAGACATACTGTAGTAACCACAAGGTAGAAATGAGTGTAGAAAATCTCATAGGCACAAAGAGCCCTTCAGAAATGCAAAAGTTAATAAAACACTATATTACAAAAACTAAAGCTAACATATAAAAATAAGGAATTGAACCAGTAGTCCAAACTGGTAAAAGACTCGCCCCAGAAACATACAGATTAACCAAATAAACCATCCAGTAAAAATCAAAAACATACTAACTTAGAAAATAGCATATATTGGAATTTTTTTTTAAAAACCATGTTGAACTATAACTACAAAAGGAAAAATACCGACTAGAGATAATATAATATAAAACAAATACAAACAAAAACATATCACAATAAAAGAAACACGTCCTGATATAACCAACAAATCCATGTACATGGTAGATGGTTGAAAGGGGCGTGCTACAAAATGAAGTAGCAAACACATTAATAAAAAAAAAAAAAAAAAAATTTTTTAAACAAATAAGGATTTGAGTCAGTAGTCCAAACTCGTGAAAGACTCGCCACAGATACATACAGATTAACCAAAGAAACCATCCAGTGAAAATTAAAAACATACTAACTTAGAAAATAGCATATTTTGGAATTTCTTTTAAAAACCATGTTGAACTATAACTACAAAAGGAAAAATACCGACTAGAGATAATATAGTATAAAATAAATACAAACAAAAACATATTACAATAAAGGAAACACGTCCTGATATAACCAACAACTCCATGTACATGGTAGATGGTTGAAAGGGGCGTGCTACAAAGAAAAGTAGCAAACACATTAATTAAAAAAAAAAAATAAATAAAAAAAATAAAAAAAAAAAAAAAAAAGAAGAAATTACGGCCAGCACGCAGGACGCTGATTATTTAAATGCAGATATTACAGTAGATGAATTAAAAAGAGCATTAGCAGGAAAAACCAATACCACCTCTGGTCAAGACATTCTGAGTTATGAAATCCTCAAAAAGGTACCAAATACAACCCTAAGGGTGATTGCGTCCCTCTACAACAAAATCTGGCAACGGCAAAAATACCATGTTCATGGAAGACAGCAGTAGTCATCCCCATACTAAAGCCAGATAAAGAAACACATGATTTTGTTTTTTAAAATTTAATGAAAAAAAATATCCCGTTCAACCTCTAATGGGTTATAATAAGGATATATATTGTTTTCAATACCAAATAATATGAACAACTGCCGATATGAGAAAGGGGCATCACATTTGTCAAATCATTGTAAATAGGAACAATCACAATTGTGCTTATACGTTAAAATTTTTTAAAAATAAAAATATAAAATAAAAAAATCAAGAAGAAACTCTGAACAAGAATAATATTAAAGTGGATGGATGTAAAGGCCTGGTGGTCCCAGTAATATAACTGACTTTAACAGATATTTAATTGACTTTCATCTATTAAATGTGATATGCATTGTAAGAACAGCATCAGATCTTCACATTCCCAGCCACTATATATTAACATTTGTTCGTGTTAAATATTGTTTGACTATAATATGCAATTCCCTAGGTCTGTCTATTCTTAATACCTCTTCTATATTTATAAGTAAGTTGGATGCTTGCAAATAATCTAATAATGGTATTCTCATTTGTTCATACCTCTTACATTTTAACAAGAAATGTTCTATATTATTGTCTTGAAGACATCCTGCACCGTAAGTTTCTTCTATTCTGAAATAGCCTTTTCCCAGCTGTAGTCTGAGAAGTTTCTTATTACTGGGAATTTTCAATTACTGTACCTAGATATCTGCCATTTTCTTGTTGGAGCCTTGAACAACGTATATGCATGTCTTCCTTTCCGATTGTTATCCCACTCTGCTTTCCATTCATCTGTTATTAAATCTTTAATTAAGCTCTTAATCTCTGATTTACTCGTCCCTACATTTATTAGATTTTTATCAGATCTACCTTTCTTGGCTTCTTTATCTGCCTTTTCATTTCCTTCTATGCCAACATGTGAAGGTATCCAAGCAATTAAGACTGAACATCCTCTGGAATATAAGTATGTAGTAGCCAGAAATATCTCTTCTGCTATATCAGGTCTACTACATTCTCGTAAGTTTCTAAGTGCTTTAATTGTTGAAAGAAAGTCAGTTAAAACTTAGTTTTTTTGGAAGGTTATTAGAGAATATTTCTAGTGCTTTTAGTATTGCCACCATCTCTGCAGTAAAAATGGATGTATTTTCCGTAATGCTATATTCTTTTGCCATTTTCCATATTGGAATATATATTCCTATGCCCAATTTGCCATCCTCTCCCTTGGATCCATCTGTGTA
This sequence comes from Oreohelix idahoensis, assembly GCA_024509875.1. Classification (NCBI taxonomy): domain Eukaryota; kingdom Metazoa; phylum Mollusca; class Gastropoda; order Stylommatophora; family Oreohelicidae; genus Oreohelix; species Oreohelix idahoensis. The sequence goes on from JAMPIV010010916.1 coordinate 265,921, forward strand.
CACAGTAATGCTGTCTTTTGATATTTGTTGTATATATTTATTGGCTGTGTTTTTAACTAATATTTTCTATATTATTTGTTTTCTTAAGTATTTCTGCTAGGTGGTAGTCCGTGTCTGGTTTCTTGATCTCCCAGGGAGGAATCACTGGCTTGTATTCACAACTGTTATTAATTGATGTAATTAATGTACCGGGGTGGACAATTTCCTCCATACACTTCCATCCTGTAGGGTATCTAGTGGTATTCATTGGATTGGCTTGAGTTGTTAGTTGGCATCTGGTAAAAGCTGTATGTGCTAGGTGAGACTTATCTAACATAACTCTGTTCATGTAATTTAGTCTTAACTCCTATCTCCGTAATTCTAAGGGTAAAATTCCTAAAGCCACCTCTATAACTCCCATTGATGTTGATCTGATTGCACCTGCTATTGTACATAAAGCCTGATGCTGAATTATGTCTAATTTAATCTTGTTACTGTGTGCAGCAGTCATATATTATACTTCCATAATCTATTTTTCCTCTAATAAAAGATTTATAAAAAGTGAGCATTATCTTAGTGCTTGCACCCCATCCAGTACCTTTCAAATATCTTAATAAGTTAGTCAATCCTCTGCAAGACTCCACTAGTTTATCTATGTGTTTATTCCAGTTCAGCTGTTGGTCCAATATCATTCCTAGATATCAAGGGGTTTTCACTGTATTAATGTTTTGCCCTTGGATATTTATGTCTATAATTTTATTTTTTACAACCCTACCTTTACTGAAGATCATTCCCAATGTTTTATTTGTATTCAGCTACATTTTTCATCCATTTACATACTTTATTTATTTGCTTCTGTGGATCCTTATATAATTTTGGCAGATGTCTCCCAGTCCTCCATATAGCAACATCATCTGCAAACTGTAACAATTTATTTGTTATATCATTAAATTCCTCACCTAAATCATTTACCATTATTGTAAAAATTGAAGGAGACATCACTGATCCTTGGGGTATTCCATTTTGTTTGTCATACAGTTCTGATCTATTATTGTTTACCTGAACAGTGAAATATCTATCTTGCAGGAAATTCTGTAAATAGTTATATATTTTACCGGTTACTCCTATCTTCTTCAATTTAATGAGAGCACCCTCTCTCCAGCATTCATCATAAGCCCTAGCTATATCTAAAAATACTACCACAATTATTTCTTTCTTTTGAAATCCTGATTTTACTTCATGTTCCAATTTAATTATCTGATCCATAGTGCATCTGTTCTTCCTAAATCCTGACTGAGTTTGATTATATAAATTATTCTTTTCCAAATAAAACTTTAATCTTTTATTTACTATGGTTTCTAATATTTTACCTAGATGGAAAGTTAAAGAAATTAGTCTGTATGAACTGGCATCACGGGCATCTTTTTCTGGTTTTAGTATTGGAATAATTACTGCTGTTTTCAATGTTTAGGGAATTTTTCCTGTATTCCAAATTTTGTTAAAAAGGGATGTTATAATTTCTATGGTACTTTTTGGTATGTGTTTCAAGATTTCATAGCTCAAGATGTCATGCCCTGCTGATGTATTTGTTATGTCCTTTATTGTATTTTCAACTTCTTCCATTGTAATATCTGCATTTAAATATGATAAATTTTCAGTATTATAAGGTACTTCTTTACTGAGTTTTTTAAAGAAATGTTGCTCTTCTGTTGACTTCAGCCTGTCCTAGATTTTCCTTAGAACTAACTCTATGGTAGTACCTGGCCAGCACCTCTGCTTTCTGCCAGTCAGTCTCTACCCTTTCAGGTCTTTTTATATTAGGTATTATCATATGTTTAGTTCTGCCTTTAATGGCTTTTAACTTATTCCACACATCTGTTGTAGAGTTATTTGTACTGTTCAGTGTTTGGCAGAAATTTCTCCAATGATTTTGTTTTGCCTTAGTCAGTTCATACAGGTCAATATCGTTAACATCACATCTAGGAAAAATTATAGAAACAGCAGACTAAAATTTCACTTAGAAAAGCATAATTTATACAGTCCAACCCAGGCAGGCTTTAGAAGCCATCATAGTACAATAGAGCAACTGTTGAAGCTGGAACATGATGGTAAAACAGGCTTCAAGAAGAATGAAAAGACGGTAGCAATATTCCTCGATGTAGCAAGAGCATATGATGAGTGTTGGAGGGAGGGTGCACTATATAAGATCAGGAAATTAGGTATAGTAGGCAGAACTTACAATTATTTAGAAAACTTCCTGCAGAATAGATACTTCATGGTACAAATAAACAATGATAGATCTGAGGTTTATGAACAACAGAATGGAATAACACAGTGATCAGTAATATCACTATATATATTTACGGTTATGGTCAACGACCTGCCATCACCGGTGTCAATACCTTGTCGAGGTATGGCGGCTTGCGTACCCTGACTACCCCCAGAGCTATGCCAGCGGGAGTTTTACTCCTGGAAGGTTCTACCAAGCTGGACAGGTTTGCGCGGGCAGGGGTCAGACGAAAGCATACATCCTGGTCCTCAAGGTTGGGGGTTTTAGCATAGGGCTGACACCCCTGTCTATGTAAAAAAAAATTGAAGTTACGGAAACGATAACAAATAAACAAACTTTGCTGCGGGACGGACATCCGGAGTTTGAGGCTCGTATGACTGTCAGTGGTGAAAGCCGAAAGGAAGCCACTGACATGAGAACGGACGTCCTGACAGCAAAACATGATACAAGAATAGGTATTTGGAATGTCAGGACAATGAATGAGACGGGTAAACTAAAACAGGTCACGGCAGAAATGAGAAACTATAGGTTACACATTCTAGGGATAAGCGAGAGCAGATGGACAGGGGCAGGAAAAGTTAAAACAGCAACAGGAGAAACAGTACTTTACTCTGGAAGAGAGGATGGACAGCACAACGAAGGCGTAGCAATTATTTTACAGAAAGGAATAGAAAGGACATTACTGGAATGGAAACCCAGAAAGGACGTTACTGGAATGGAAACCCATCAACATCAGACTGATAAGATTAAGATTGAGAGGTAGATTCACCAATACTACAATAATACAATGCTACGCACCAACGAATGACAGCGATGAAGAGGTCAAGGATGAATTATATCAACAACTGCAGAAAGAAATGGAAGACACACCTAGATATGATCTTGTTATAGTAATGGGAGACCTCAATGCGAAAGTTGGTAAACACAATACATATAATGAAAGAGTAATGGGGAAATGCGGCAGCGGAACAGCAAACGAAAATGAGGATAAATTAATAAGTTTCTGTAGTATTAACAGCCTGGTCATTGGAGGAACACTCTTCCCACATAAAGAAATTCACAAATTAACATGGGAATCACCAAATGGTCGGGACCGAAACCAGAAAGACCACATCATGATTAACGGTAGATGGAGACATGCATTACAAGATGTGAAGGTAAGAAGAGGTGCAGATGTGGGAAGTGATCGCCATTTAGTAGTAGCAAAACTTAAAGTGAAACTAAGAAGGACTGGACCAATTGTAACTACACAGAAACGGTTTGACATCAGCAAATTGAAGGACCCCCTTACCAGAAAAGCTTTTGCGGCTGACATAAAGAAACGATATCAATTTGCCAAAAGTCAGGAAAAGACATTGTCTGATGATATAGACCAGAAATTCAACACCATTTCAACAATATATAAGGAAAGCAGCAAATCATGCTTGGGATTCCAGGAAAGGAAGAAGCAAGACTGGATAACACCAGAAACAGTAAACACCATAACACTGAGAAAGGAAATGAAAAGAAAGAAAACAGAAGCGAAGTCCCCCAGGTTAAAGCAACTATCAAGTCTCTAAATCAGTGTTTCCCAAACTTTTTTGGGTCACCGCCCCCTTGGCTCCCAGGCATGTCCCCAGCGCCCCCTATGTTTCCCTATAGTACATACAAAACTATAGAGTGAAAGATAAAAGCAACTGCTAGTTCAAAACAGTGACAACTAATTGCTTTATTTATTATATGTAATATAAAGCTACAGATACGCTTATTTATTAATTTAATTTAAAAAGAAAAACTTAATTACCTAATCCAGTATTACAAACAGAAGTCTGCGAGAGTATATTAGTAACAAACCTTCTTCATTGTTCTTTTAACTTCAGTGAGATTTATGTTCCTGGTGCAGTATCAGCATCTCAACATCAGGCTGAAAGTTGATCAGAAGGAGCCTCAGATCATCCGTTCAGTAATTTGCAGTCTGTTTCTTTGCTTTGAAAGAAGTTGGACAACCGCGTTGAAACCGCACTCTACTAAATACGATGTTGGAAAAGCAATACAGAACATCTGAACCTTCCCCCACACTGCAGGATAGCGTTCCGAGACTTCTTTCTGCAACTAAAAGTCTTGATAGGATTTTTTGAACATTGGCTTAAGCTCAAGTCATTTTGCAGCGAAATCAGTTCCTCTTCGATCCTTCCTAGTTCCTCACTGCATATGTCTAGAAATGGATTTATTATCCAATCTGGAATAGTGATCAAAAGAAGATCCTGAAACCTCTAAGACATATCTTTAAGCAGCATCTCTACAATATTGTAAATATACCAGGTACAGTTTCTTTTAAGAAAGCGATAAACCCGCGGTAACAACCTATCAGTGATGGTGCCACATCTGTTGCACACGCAAGAATGTTAGTAAGCGGAATGTCCTTCTCTTTGAAACATTTCTCAACTACACGAAAGATTGACTTCCTTTTCGTATCTGTAACTAGTTGCCTTGCAAATAAGAACTCCTGAGCAGCCAAGCTTTCATCTTTTACAAAGCGAACATACGCAAGAAGTAAAGATTCGTTGCCCGGCAAAGTTGACTTTTCTAACTGCAATACAAGTTCTGTTGTACGAAGTATGTTTCACAATGTGTCTTCACCATTCTCAGCCATTTCGTCTGTTCTTTGAACAGAGGTATTTCTGAGCGGAATAACCTTAGTTATTTGTTCAGGTGACCTATGCATAATTGTACTCACACCTCCAATTGTGTGAGGCTTTCCAGCTTTAGCTATCAGCAATGAAATGTTTTATGAAGGTCATAAGCCATCATAATTTTGTTGTGAATGTCGTGGAATATTCTAATCCACATATATAAATTATCAAGTAAATATAAAGCCTAATAAATACATATAATAAAGAAAGGAAGAAGAATGGTAAAGAACAGTGCTGTCACAATGACAGTACTCGAAATCCCCTTTGTTTTATGCTTCGTCTGCAAATTGTAACGTTTCCACGTTAAATATAAGCCACTGCATAAATACAAGCGTTTCCACAACACATTAAAATGGGTATTGCATTTCTGAGAAAAACATTGAGAGGTAACCGGCCTGCGTATGACCTACAATTAA